>APFE030401526.1:0-19029 GCA_000404065.3 Pinus taeda | reverse complement strand
ATTAATAAAAATATAAATAAACGAGAGGTATGGTAACTAAATAAAATATTTTTTTATATTTACTCCATAAGTCACCTTATATTTACGAACACTCAAAAAATGTGCTATATTTAGGTGAAGCTTATGGGCCAAATACCATGGGCCAAATTATTATTAATACCATGCAAAAAAACATTATTAACCCTAATATTAGTATTAATAATAATAAATATGACACATGGTATTGACCCATGGTATTCACCATG
The DNA here is from genome assembly GCA_000404065.3 of Pinus taeda. Classification (NCBI taxonomy): domain Eukaryota; kingdom Viridiplantae; phylum Streptophyta; class Pinopsida; order Pinales; family Pinaceae; genus Pinus; species Pinus taeda. Next base: position 18,784 of record APFE030401526.1, on the reverse strand, counting down.
TAATGTAGCCTATTTAAAGGGGGGATTAAACCAACATAGATCCATATTTACTCTAGATCTACTAAGCATCGAGAGGGATCAAATATCATGATATGCAAACTAGCATATAGTGAAAAAATATTTGATCCCTCTCGGGGCTTGGTAGATCAAGAGTAAAAATGGATCTTGTAATTTAATTTCACTTAAACATTTTAACTTGGTTAAAATAAAAAAGTAAAATAAAAATTAATTATGAATTTTATTAATTTCTATAAATTACTAATAGTAGTTTTAAGCTCTAGGTTTATGATAACCCATGGTAATACCATGGTATTCATGTGAGCATAGACTATTTAAAGGGGAAATTATATCATCTTAGATCCTTCTTAATTCCGGGTCTACCAAGTTCTGAGAAGGATAAATAGATTTCATCCCTCTAAGAGTGGTAGATGTGGAGTTAAGATGGATATAGGTTGGTTTTTATGATAATGAAGATATTAAGTAGACTTAGGAAATTATATTGTAAAAAACATCTTAAGGTGAATGGTTAAAGCTAAATTTAGTCGCTTCACAAAATTTAGTAAAAAATACCAATATCTCCATTAATATTGGTTTTTCTGACTTAACAAAAAAAAAAATCAAAACAGTGAAATATTATCACTCTTTCCCCATTGCCCTCATAGAAGAGAGATACTTGCTGCCTAGATTTCCCACCATTTTTCAAACGTTCTCAATATGATATCTTCATGAAAAAATTAAGGTAATGATGTTGGATTAGTTGTTTAAAAAATATGCTAGTGTGTACAACCTTTCATCTTCTTTGTTACTCTATTATTCTTAGTTTTTTGTAATGATCTGTAGGGGTTGGGGATTAGTTGCTTGAAAAATATGCCAGTTTGTACAACCTTTCATCTTCTTTGTTATTCTTAGTTTGTCGTAATGATTTGTAGGGGTTGGGCCACTACACCATATTGTCCTAAAAGGCGGAGATTGTGCACCAAAAAGGAAATTAATCCACATGTTACAACACTGTTAAAAAATGCAAGACATATGAAGGTAGTGAATTATGCTAATAAGAAATTTTGATTGGGAGAGACGTAATTAGATTTTATTATTTAATGGAAGATTTCCACTTAAAATATTAATAAATCTACATTTATATATTTATATATTGATTGGAAGGCTTCTGACAATGGTCACTTCTTTCCATTAGATCCCCTTCAGGCCATTGGGATACCTACTACTTTCTTATATTATATAGTTGGGGCTTCCTACTTGTTTGTGTGTTGGGGTAAACAAACTTGATGTGTGTTTTTATTTATTATTTATTTATTTATTATTTTTTTAATCTCGTAGTTGGAGTCTATGGAATAAGAAAGAAATTTGATAGCTTGACAAAAGTGGTAGAGAAAATATTAATCTCTCCTACCTTGACAGAACTGGTGGTCCAGATCAACACCTACAAGAACTTTGTTCTGGAATATTATCAAAACTAATAGAAGGATATTAAAGAGTGTACAGTAATAATCTTGACAAACACATCCCCTGAAACTTGTAACATTGTTTGTAGGAAGAGAAAATTATGTTTCTTTTTTCCAAACATGTATGTTAGTATATTACAGTTTAATGAATATGTTTTCCTATCATAGATGGTTTCATACTTTAACAAAACATTTTCCAAGACTTCACAATGTTTTATTATTCAGTGAAAGATTTGCCAAGATATTACAAGATTTTATAATTCAGTGAGAGATTCACCATGACTTTACAAGATAATATAATCTTGTGAGAGATTCGCCAAAAAAATTATATATACATACTATATTATTTATAAAATCGCCTCCCATTTTTCCTATGTATCATGGGGATTCACCCATTTTTTATACATATAAATTTAGGGTGGTTCTTAAAATTTTCCCTGCTTCAAGTACTCAAGCCATTCAACCAGTCCAATCGATGCAATCAATTACGAACCAACCAGAATATTGGAGCAACGTCTCATTGATCACAACCTAAGCACCTGTAGCATAAATGTGTGGAGCTTAAAGTTCCTCTCCCATGGTTTCGTTGAAGAAGTCTAAAGTGTCCAAATAATGAAGGCGATTGTGATACTCTGATTAGTTTATTTTAAGTTTAAGTTATTTTGATTTTTATTTCCAACATCATGAATTAGTCTAAGACAGTGGTTCTCACTAAGAGGGGGTTGTTGACAAAAGAATGAAATTTTTTATGTGCTTATATCTAATCGTACCTTATACGCAAGTCTTCTTTTGATGAATTATACACTCTTTCATTTTGTCTGCTATGTTCTTTTGTTTTCTTTGTGTTTACAACAGTCTTAAATGTTGTGGATAACAAACTTGCTTCGCTTTCTGTGATGTTTAATTAGTTATGGTTTTGAGATATTTACTATTGATCCAACAATTTTGGTATTGAGTAATTAGATTAAGCTTGTCTTCTCAGAGCTTGCCTCTAGAGATAAGGATTGATCTTCTACTTAATATATTTATGATTTTTGTCCCTTATCTAACTCTATTAATGCTATGAGATATTTATGATCTTAATAATCCTCAACTGGTTGTAAGTTTTCACTAACGTCTTACTGATTATCATCTAATATTTGGTATTAGTTCACGATTCATCATGAGAATATTGTGAAACAGAGTAATGATTGTACTTTCTATAGCATTATCTTCGCTTTATTGATGAGATAATATTAATGTCATAAGAATCATAGCCCTTTTAGTTACTTTTTTTTAATTGTTAATGTGTTTTCTTTTCTTTTTTAAATATTGAACTAAGATGCCTGAAGTGTTTCATCTGTCAATAATTAGTTGTTTCGAAATTTTCTTGTCTGTACCATTAAAATGCTACAACTTATTTCTCATTAATATCTAGTCTTATCATATTTTCTTATTGAAAATTTGAAGAGTTTCATCTAGGGATAACCCCTTGTGGTGTACAGGAGACTAGCTAGAAGCACCTAAAGTGGGAGGATTTCAGAATCCTCGGTGAATGCATTCTTATATCGTTCTAAAAAATGAACGATTTGGGAATCAACATTCTTTTGGTGTCATTTTCAGCAAACGACTTATTTAAATTTTCTTAATGGCTATTCTTGATCCAATACATCCTCACATTCTTTTCGGTGATCAATGTAGAATTCTAAATGGTTTATATGATCTTACCTTGCAGGTTTCTCGTGCTCCCAATGAAGTTTGCCAAAATTTGGAGGTGTTACCTTAAGAAGACAAACATGCATAGCCTAACCCTAATGTTCCAAGATGACAAAAACAACTGAGGTTCTGATCATGTGATGAAGGTGCACATTCACCATTTTAATAGGTACTCTTATTATGCACCCCTATATATTTTAGTTTTTCACGTTTTTTTTTATAATAAAAATAAAATACATTCATAATTGGTGACTCTAAATCTAGCTTGTCCTAGAAGGATAACCTAGTCAACTTTCGAAATAAGCCATCCACCTTTAGACAGTCCTAAACTTTTAGTGACTATTTCCAACAAGAGGAGACGACTTGATGAATTTAGATAAAACCATCCCTTGTGTCCTACTCCTAGACCGAAAGAGATCTTAAGTGCTCTCACTCCTACCCATGAATCTGATCTCTTAGCTTCAACATTGAATTCTTTTAGCAGGGCTCAGACTATATCTATTCCTTTTACCCCTCGAAGTAGTCTTCCCGCTTCACCTTATCAATATTTCCCCCCTTCTCCTCCTTCTCCCCCAACCATGAATTCTTGGGTAAATGTTCAATATCACCCCCTGAGTATTCCAAGGACTATACATGATATCCCACCTAAATATGACAAAAACCTACTTAGGTTTGATAATGAAGGGGAGCGTACTATTGAGGATCACGTAGTCAAATTCCAGGACTATTGTGAGAACCTTGGTGTAGAGTACGATGAAATTTGTATGATACTTTTCATCCAAATTCTTAAAGGTGAGGCAAGGAAATGGTTTCATTCTCTTCCCCTAAACCACATCAATACGATGGACATGTTAGTCGAATTCTTTCTTAAACAATTCGATGTCTTAAAAAGCAATCTGCTATGGTTGACTGAATTTGCAACCTTAAAATTAAAACCTGATGAATTAGTATTAGTATTTTAACAAAATATTTATGAATTCTATAACGAATTACCAATTGATGTTCCTCCATTTGACACTAGGGAAATAGTCATATACTCCTCATCCCTTGATGATGATATTTCTTATGCACTTCAAGAAAGAGAACCTTCAACCTTAGCTGATGTGTGCCATGGCTTGCGCATGTGAGGGTAATTTGATCACTATTGGAAAGTGAGGTTCTATAGATAATCGTTCTGAGGGAGAAGAAAGTTTTAGATCCTTCCCCTCAACTCCCAAGCTCTTTGTCTTCACAAGAGCAAAAAATTGAGGAGATAGCGAACCTTATTAAATCTCTAACAAATAAAATTCAATGACTAGAATTTGGAAATAAGGCACGTCCCCCTACTCCTCAGAGCCCTCTATCTCAACAAAAAAAGTTCTCTAACATACCAAATATACTTAATATAAACCCTAATTATCCACCTAGGAATCAACCTCCATGTCATCGTCCTAATGTCCCTCAAATGTTACAAAGAGGCCAACGACCAAAGGAGCCTCCCATACAGCTTCCTCTTAGAAACAATGCCAACTTCACCGAGGAATATGATGATGAAGTGGCCAACCAGCTTATGAGCCACGAAGAGGAAGAATATCCAAATGTCAATTCTATCAATTCCCTTAATGACTGCACCTGTGATCCAACCAATTATTAGAAAAACATTTTTGGGATCCTAAGCTTCAACGCTTCGCTGAATACCTAGAAGTGCATTTCCAACACAAGTATAACCTTTGACCCAAGAGGGAGTAGTTTCCTAAAAAATAAATACCTCTCCTAGCTCCTCCTCACCTTAATCATAAACAAATTGTATCCAAAATTCCTGTTCCTCGCAATTCAAATCCCCAGTCTGTACCTAAATTTAATTTACAAAATGAATTCAATAAGCTTAAGATTAGTATGCCATTAGCTAAAGTATTTAGAGTCTCTGTGTATAAATGATAAATTGAAACTTTCTTTAGAAATACCCATCATCCCTAGCAGGAATGGGAAGGATGTTATTAACATCCAAGATGACGCCCCAAAAATTACCCTTAGACCTCAAATCGAGAAAGATGGTAATTTAGTCCCTCCATTTTATATCCGTTTAAAAATCCATTGTAATAGCCTTGGTCAAAAAATACATGTAATAAAGTTAATAAAGGAAAAATAATACCAAGGTCATGGGACATGTATTCAAGGCTGAATGTTGGGGAAAATATCCTAGTGGGTGTTCATTTGGTTTATTATGGTTAAAGGAAATTGGAAAAGGAAATGGCAAAGGATTTGGAAAGGCAAGAGGCAATTGTTGGCATTTTATTTATGAAAATAATGGAAAAGGAGAAAAGGAAAGTGAAAGGTCACATGTTTCATGTGAGGAGGAAAATGAAGGAAAATAATGTAAATTGAAGAAAATAGAGGCCTCATTGATAAGAAAGGCTTCTCAAGATTAGTTCACAGACTTTTTTAGTTCAGTTTTGGAGCTCTCTCTCTCTTATACTCTTGGACGCTTAGAGCATTGTTAGATCACTCTATCATTGGAGGAAAGAAGGACAAGTAAGGAAAAGAAGGCAAGGGGAAGAAAAATATCAAGCAAGGAAGAGCAAGATCAAGCAGCTACAATGGGATTACTTGTAGGTATTGAGTTGCATGTATGATTTCCTTTCCAGTTTTTGCATGCATGTGTGTGTTTGGTTCTCTTGCTATGATTGGCATGGGTTTTGCCAGTTGTGACAATGTTTTTCATCCTTTCCTTTCTATTTCCTGATAGCCATGGTGTGATGGGGTTCTCATATTTTGGTTGAGTTAGATTTCCAGATGGATTTGAAGCTGAGTGGGGTCATCTCAGGATTAATAAAAGGCCTAGGAATCTCGCGGTGGGATATATGGTAAAGCCTTATTTTTAACACCCTTGACCGAAATGGTGGGATATACGGTAAAGCCTAGCAGGTGGAGCCTCGTTCAGCCTATGAATAATTGATCGGTGAGTGGCACAATATACAGTAAATACTAGAGGTGAATTCCCTTGTTGGGCCTAGGAATTCTCGACTGATGAATGAAATGATATAAGGGAAATCCTAGAGAGTGGAAACGACAAATACCTCACGATTTAGGTGGAGAGATCTAGTGGAATCCATGCTTGTTTACGGACTAGTGATCAGGTGGGGATTGCGGTAAAGCCTGGCTGTATTGATGAGGGTTTTGGGCCTAGGAATCCCTTGATGGGATATATAGTAAAGCCTAAGGAACCCTTTATTGGTTTTGATATGAGTTCCACATTCATGCTTGGAATATGGCACGTGGGTGATTAAATGAAAGAAATATTTGGTTCAATCCAATTTATTGTCAGGTGGTATGTGGAAGTATTTGACTTGGTTGGAGTTACATATGTTAATAAGATCTCTTTTCCTCTTGTTATTTATGTGTACATGTACTTGATATTATGAGACTTTAATGGTTGTTCTATTATTCTTACTCTGTTGGCTATATGTTCGTTATAACCATGGTTTTACGATAGATATTAATCTTACAATGTTTTGATTAATGAATGAATGAATTATGAATGTATGACCTAATAGATGTTATTGAAGCTATTATGAGAAGGCACTAGGTGATTCTTAGATAAATATCAGACCCCTATGTTCATTTGTGTATTTATGACTTGTAGATTTCATGTTCATGGTATGTTTGACGGAATATTTTTCATGGCTAGGCCTTGCTAGGTCAAGTTCTTGTCTAATGTTTGAATGGAAGGATTTTTCCTTATGGAATTCATGGTTCTAGAAAGTTTCATTAAGTTCTGGGTAGAGGTATCGATCCTTGCCTGAAAAAGTGGCTTAAATCCCATGGGTAGTAGGCTCAGAACTGGGTGAAAAAGGCTATAGTTGCTCCCTTATAGGCATCTATATGCGACTTGAGGGTTTTAGTCGAAATCAGGTAGTGTTTTTCTAGTGTCTGGGAGATGAGAGCACTAAAAAAAGAGTTTAATCAGGGTTGGGAACCTGGAAGGGTGGTTTAATACTTGGGGGTCCTATAACACCTGATAGGGAAGTCATTAAGGTTTTTGGTTTGTCGCTTCCACTTCCTTAAGGTTATCTATGAGGTTGAATCATATCATATTAACTCTTCATCACATGTTTATCTTGGTAGGTCGGTAACTTGGGTAAATGCGGGAGAAGGGTATTACATCGATGATTGGAATTTACATAACTATATGTTAGATTTTGGGGCATTTCACAATCTAATGCCCAAGGAAATTATGGAAAAGATCGGGTTGGATATCACTTGATACTATAAAGACATATACTCCTTCGATTCTCAAAGGGTTACGTGCCTTAGGGTGATTAGAGACTCAGTTGTGGTCATGGCTCAGGTCCCTGTCAAAATTATAGTCATGGACATAGTGGTGGCTGACGTGCTGCCAAATTATGGGATTCTCCTTTCAAGGAGCTGGAGTGCCAAGATAGGTGGATCCTTACAGCTAAATATTTTGTATGCCACCATACCCATTTTGGAAGGGGGGACTTGCCGATTGTATCGTGAGTCTAAATTAACTTACATAATGAGCTTTGAATAACGCCTTGAGAATTCCTCTATTTATGATTATGATGACAATATGGGTAACTTCATTCTTACTCTCTCCGTTGAGGAAATAACCCTAATCCATGATAAACCATCTACAACAAACATACTAAAAGACTCGAATTTTGTTTGGAATATGTGCTTTGATGGTGCCTCCTCCAAGGCAAGATTACATGCGAGGGTCTTCCTAATACCACTGAATTAGTAGAATTCCACCTTCTCCTCCAAGTAAGTTTTGGGACAACCAACAATATAGCTGAATATGAAGCCTTGGTATTAGGATTGGAACTGCCAAGAAAATTAATATTAAAAACTTATCGATCTCTACCGACTTTGAGTTAGTTATCAAGCAAGTAAATAATAAGTATCAAATGAAACACCCTCGCTTACGAGCGTATAGAAATCAGGTTTGGGACTTTATTAACAACTTCTTCTCTGCAATAAATTTTACTATTGTTCCTAGGGAGAAGAACCAATTAGCAGGGACCCTAGCGATCACTGTTGTTACTTTTACACCCCCTATTGTGTCAAAATTAAAATACAAAATTGAAATCCTACATTGCCCCTTAATCCCTGACAATTTCAAACACTAGTAAGTGTTTGAAGACAATCAGGAGATCAAGAGATTTATTGAATAAATGGGTGACTTCTCAGATCAGTGTATAGATGAAGATTGTGAAGAAGGCCAAGAAGGTGTTGATGAGTCACACCTTAAAACTAAAATTAGTAAACAGGGAATTATTCAACTGAAAAACAACTACATCCCAAGTGGTTGATCCCTTTAGAGAAAAAAATTGATCACAATGATGTTGTTGCAAATATCGCTCTTAAACCTCCTAGTATAGATATAGAACTTATGAATATCACCCAAGGGGGGTAAATTAAATCGATTAATTTATCAACAGCTCTGTCATAAAAAATTAGAGAACAATATATTAACCTTTTATCTAAATTTTCTTACATTTTCGCTTGGTTCTATGACGATCTCAAGATGTACGACCGAATTAAAATTGAGCATCACCTGCCTTTGAAGCAATGTGTTAAACATTTCACACGGAAGCTCAGACATATTAAACCCCTTTTATTCCCCCCATTGAAAATGAGGACAAAAGGCTCCTAGATGCTAAAATAATTGTTCCCCTACGATACTCTGACTAGGTGGCTAGCTTGGTTCCAGTTAGAAAGAAGAATGGTGAAATTAGGTTGTGTGTAGATTTTAGAAACCTCAACTGAGACTCCCTGAAAGATAATTACCCACTTCCCAAGATGGATAATGTCTTCCAGAGATTGATAGGTTCAACCTGTATTTCAATGATGGATGGCTTCTCAAGGTGTAATCAAATCGTTGCTCATAAGGATGTTATGTTTAAAACAGACTTCACTACCCCCTGGGGAACTTTTATGTACCAAAAGATGTCATTTGGGTTTATGAACACGAGGACTACTTTCCAGAGAGTAATGGACATTTCTTTCGACAACGAGAAATATCATTTTATGGTGGTCTATCTAGATGATATGAGTGTCTTCTCTCAGAGCGGTAAGCTACATCTGAAACATGTGGAAACCGTTTTTTAGAAATGTCGAAAATATGGCTTGAATCCTTAGAAGTCTTTATACAATATGACTGAGGTCAAGTTACTCGGTCATATTGTCTCTCAACATGGGGTCAGGATTAACCTAGAAAGAGTATATGTGATTTAGACAATTCTGCTTCCTCGTACTAAAAAAGATGTCCAAGCCTTCTTGGGAAAGATTAATTTTCTTCGTAGGTTCATTACCAATTTTGTAGAAATCATTAAGAATATGACTAGATGCTCAAGAAAGGTAATGACTTAAAATGGAATGAGGAGGCGAAGATAGAATAAAGAAATTTATAATGGAGGCACTTATTATTTTCAGTCTAGATTATTAAAAGGATTTTGTTATATTCCCTTTCGCCTCAGAACACACCATTGTTGCATTTATTTTACAAAAGAACCAGCAAGGCTATGAGCATCACATGACCTTTTTCAGCAAGGATCGACAAATCACATAGCTCAAGGATAACATTATTGAAAAGTGCACTTATGCCTTGGTCAAAACTCTCAAGGAATTTAGAGAATATATCTTACCATCCAATTTTATCGTCTACCTTCCCCACCCAATAGTAAAGGATATTTTATTGTAACACAACACTGAGGGTAGGTGTGGGAAATGGATAGAGAAAATCCAAGAGTACGACATCGAATAAAACCCATTAAAATTGTAAAAGTTCAAGGAATAACCAAGTTATTGATGAAGGCTAATTTTGATGCATTAGGTATAAATCAATATACGCTTGTGACACAAAATGAAGCACTTGGAGATGAGCAAGATAAGCAATTAAGGTTGATGCTATCTCATTTAGACCATACCATAATCAACCCATATTTTGCCTTGTTTGAGTGGTATAGGGATATTATTATCTATCTCCAAACCCTTCAGTTTCTAGGTCACCTAAGTAAGTACGCTCATCGTTCTTTAAAGTTGAAATCTGTATGGAAAATTGTATTGGAAAGACCCCATAGGTGTCCTTATTAATTGTATATTACTTGAACAAGCCGATTATTTAATTAACCAACACCATAGTCGAGTATGTGGTGGCCATTTCACATGGAAGACCACCACCCATAGGATCCTTAGAAGTGGTATGTATTGACCTACCTTATTCAATGATGTGAATAAAAACGTTTGAGCTTGACATCAATGCCATTTTTTTGTTGCCAAGAAAAAGTTGGTTGCCTTAACCCTCAAACCAATCATAACTAAATCCCCTTTCCAACATTGGGGATTAGGCTTTATCGGCAAAATTTATCCCCCTTCCAGTAGCCAACATCATTGGATTATCATAGCTACCGACTATTTCATTAAATGGGTTGAGGTTATCCCATTGAGAAAAATCAGTGATAAAGTAGTTATGGACTTCCTAACATAAAACGTATTTTCATGTTTCGGTTGCCCACAAAAAATCATTGCTGATAATGTTAAGCCTTTCTGCTCAGCAACCTTTTAGAACTTCTATGATAACTACAGAGTAAAGCTTAGCCGTTTGAAAACCTATTACCCAAAGGGAAATGGGATTGCTGAATCGACCAATAGAAACATTATGAAAATCCTAAAGAAATCTCTTAACTCAAAAAAGTAAAACTGGCTCGTAGCGTTAAAATATGTTGTATGGACAAATAGAATGAGCACAAAGAAGTCCACTGGCACTTCCCCCTTTCAATTATTTTATGGTCTCGACATTGTTATCCCTCTTTATCTCGATACCAAGGTCATGAAAAATTTATAGGAGATAAATGGGGAACCTAATGACTTCCAATGTCAAATTAACTAGATGATCCATTTACACCAAGATTATGAAATAATAAAGAGACACCAAGCTAAATTCAAACAATTGTTTGACAAGCATGTCAAATATGGGACTTTCCTCCTTAGTGATTGGGTCCTTAAATGTGACAAAAGGAATGAAGAGACATGCAAACATGGAAAATTTGATAACCTATGGCTCAGTCCTTTTGTCATAGACTAGGTTGAAGGTGAGAATTCCTTCTCCCTTGGAAATTTTGAAGGTGAAGAGGTTGGCCCCGCTATGAATGGTCAATTTCTTGAAACTATCATACCTATTGAGTTTTCCCATGGTCATAAAATATGTGTGTGTGTGTGTGAATACATAAATGTACATATCATGTACCAAATAAAGTAAGTTTATAAATGATATCTTTATAACTACTTTGCAATGCTTATGACTACATTTAGTCATCAGATATTGGGTCTACTGATTTTGTAATTCGACAATTGAGGCCTATTCCTACATCTGTATTAATGAGGGAAAATTTTAAGGATGGAAGTTTATCTTAAAGTTTAGCAATTGTGGCGAATCTTACTAGTCTCTAATATCCAAATTTTAAAATGTTTGATGATAATTTTGTAAAAATGTTTAGATTTCTAATTATTTTATATTACACAATATATAATATTGGCGATTTGAAGGTAAAATAAAGTTATACTATAAAATTTGGGCGAATTAATTTTTAGAAAAAGGGGAATTGGCGAATCTCTTTTTTTTTGGAAAAAGCATGGAATATTAACCCACCTAAAAATATTAGCCCCTAAATGTTTCCTTGATATTAATAACATGGCCCAGTCTCCAAAGATCCCTAATATGACCACGCATTTTTAAATCCTTATTGGATGCCTCATGTTGATGTGACTTGTGATTTTGGGTTGTTGATGGATTTCTTCTCCTCCTTCACCGCTAGTTCCACCATCATACATTTCTTCACATCTATAGCTAATCCTTCTGGGAGTGGGCATGTTGATATCTCTGTTGGGGCCACGGATGTTCACTGACAGTGGGGCAAGGTCAGTGGTACTAGTTTCCCGGGTTGTCACCTACCCACTTCCTTGTATAATGACTTTCGTGGGGTATGTTTACGACTTCGTCAAGGCTATGGACGCTCACTAATAATGGAGTAATGTTAGTGGCATTGGATTATGCCAATGCGATATTTTCCTATTGTGCATGGCATGAAATATAAATCTAAGCACTAAAAAATCCTATGTTTTAATCTCTAATAACAAGGCACATGTGAAGACACTACTGCGAGGTCATACAAGTTGGGTAGAAAATCCTTATCGTAACGATGTGAATGACTCTATTGGGGCTATGGATTCTCATTGGAAGTGAATTGACATTCAGTGTCAATTACCGTGAAGGAGTTTTCTTAAAAAAATTAAGCTTCCATCTATTTTTAGCCTCAAAATTCCAACCACAGGGCATGCTTCTTGTCCTGGAATACTATAATCATATGAATCATATTAGACCTTGGTCTGACACTAACTCCCTTTAACCAAGCTAACATGACTAACATTGTCTCATTTTCCTTATTATTTGATTTATATATGCTTTCCTGTGGACTATCTTGCAACCATACATTATAGAGTTATTTTTCTCTTATACATATATAAAAGAGAGAGGAAACATAAAAATAAATAAATGAAAGGAAATATTATATCTATTATACAGAGAAGAAGAAACAAAGAAAACATTTTTCTTAACAAAATTGTACTCTCCACCTTAACTATCAGTTCACAATCATTAAACATGAATCAACAAGTACAAAACATGCCTATTGTAAACAAGTAATATTTTCCCCATATTTTAAATTCTCAACAGGCAATATACTTGTGATGCATTTCAAGTCCAAAACATATAGCAATCCACCAAAATACTTAAACAGTAATTTTGTAAAAGTTGATAATATTCATAAGTTTTACAAAATAAATACCACAAAACATGGTCCCTTATTTATAAAATGGGTAAATTATTAAGAACCTGTCACTCTAATAGCTCGATTACATCTCCCCTTAAATTGTCTGATTCCATAGAAGGTGTGCTTCCAACAACTTCTCATGTGTGTACTTCTTGAACCGTGTTGTAAATCCTTGGAAAAGAGCCAACATGTCTTCGATTCTTGTCACACGTACCTCCATAACCTCCATCAAATGCAATAACCTATCCAATTTTTCATGTAGGGTTTCACGCCTGACGTCGCGCCCACATGGAGCATCTCCTATCCTCTTGACTTAGAACTAATTCAACCTAAAAAGGTTGCAGGTAATAACTCCATCTGGAAAGGTGGTAGTTCAGTTTATTACAGGCCATAGTAATTTTGGGTCTTGTCCATAATCAATTTCCCAATATTTCCATATCACTTTCCTATAGCCCTGTTCATGCCTCAGCTGGTATGAATTTTTTTCCCATAAAGATCTTTCCCATCTAACATCCCAATGCCACTATTTCTAATGAAACTCCACAACCCAAAGAAAGGGCACACGATCTGTGTTCTTGATCCACCACAAGGGAGAATCATCCCCAGATGGATCTTGTTTTTATCTAAAAAAATTCCCATCCTGCTAAGTCACCATCATATCTCACTAAATAATAACCATTAGGTCTTGCAGAATCATTATTCAAAGTTTACTTTAAAAAAGAGCGCACTATCAAACGTCGAGATCATAGGTTTAATCACGTGCTTTTGAATCATTAATGGATCACAAAGTCCCAACGAGCCACAATTCACGTACATTTTAGTCGCCCAAGTTTCCCCAATGAGCATAATTCCCCATCACCTTTTCAAAGATCGGGTCATCCAGCATGAAATCGACACTCCTATTATCACCTAGATTGAACCTCAGGGTGAAGGAAGGCAATGCCAGGGTAACCACAAACCACGCTTAGCCAAGTAGCTAGCCCTACTAAGCTAGGAGAGGGCTCTCTCCGTAAGGATCTCAGCCAAGATGACTAGATTAGGAGAATGTTATTAGGCTCGGTATAGTAGCACAAGGTTTGATTTGATTTGAAGGGGTTTTGTTGGATTAGGAGGAGCCACACAGTTTGGGCAAGGAAACTAGGTTAGAATTGCAGGGTGTTCGATGGCGCAAGGTAGGTATGAAGCTTAGCACTCTAGGGTTTGATGGGTGAGGTGATTCAAGACTGGTGAGAAGCTAGGAAGAGCATGTGATCATCATGGATCCTTCCTAAACTGTAGAAAACATAAACTGTGAATATTTTCCCAAAGCAGAGCATTGATGTTATGGATTATGCCTATCGACTTGAAAACATCCACTTAGAAGCAATGAAATGATTAATGAAGTATGCAAAACATTTAAACATATGATCACAAGAGAGTAAACTAAACTAAACACCATACCACATGGATCCCAAAGAAATAGCTGCAATTTCTGATTAATCTCCTGCTAAACTGATACAAATGATGTCTTTTCAAAACCTAAGCATCCAACTGAGTACAACCCTTTACAATGAGAAAGAAGAAGAAGATATAGACATGAATTCAACCTCCTCCCATCCTCAGGGGTCGAATCCCTAATATGGGGAGCTAATCTAACCAACACCGAACAAGAAACTAGAATCTAGGCATCCTAACAACTTGCCTCTAAAAGTGAGGAAACTGATTCATTTGTGCTCAAAATGACTTTTAATCTAATGAATCTACCCTCTACTACTAATTATCCATCATATCTACAAGCCAAGTCATCATTTACATTAGTAAAACATCCTCCATGAGAGAAAATCCAAGATCACAGTCAAAACATAGTGAAATGGCAATCTTGTGCAAAATTTGTCCTATGCACAACGCCATTGGCCCTAGGCGCAGTGCCATTGGCCCTATGCACAGCGCCACTTTAAGGTCCCTTTCAGAGGCCTTCTAGGCATCCAAATTGAGCTCAGAGAGCTCATTAGAAATCTCTTCAAGTATAATTTCCAAAACATCTTGAATTTATTCATTTGAAGCTAATTTGACCCCTCAAACGTTGATTTTCCCAAGACTGCTTTCGTGTGTCCAAAAAGTGGCAGAAAGGTCATTTTTGGGGTGTTTTTTGACCTTTTAGTAGACCAGTTCTACTCCAAAAACTTAGAAAATGCATAGGGTGCATGTACTCATCGCTCTGAATCAAAAAATGCAAGCCATTTGTCCATTGAGTGTCACTAGCGCTGCGCGTAGAACCAGAATTCTTGTGTTAAAATTTCCAAAATCTACCAAAGGGAAAAATTCCTCCAAATTTGATCAAAATTGGTGAGCAACACCATAATTAAGCATATTGATGAGCCAAGGAAGCTTTAGCAAGAAACCTAAGCCTATCCTCCTCCTTTTCGCCTTTGAGAGCCCGTCTCAGCCTTGCTTTCATCTGCTTGACCCTTATAATGCAAATTTTGTTCCGGGTCCTGTAGCGGTAGGCCATGTGCCTGATGATTTGGTTGTCCCTTTTTCCCCTTTGCAAAAGATTTTCTAAGTGCAAATTGACTCTTTCAAGCCAAATTTCTCTATCACTCTCAATTTCCTTCTCAATTGAAGTCAAAGTGATCGGTGCTTCTTCCTCTTGTATTGGAGATTTACCTTTGTCACTTTGTATTTTTGCCTTGAGAAGTTCCAGCTCCATGAGGACTTGCTTATCACTCAGCTGCTTGTTCCCTTGTTCTAGATATGTGATGACATACTTGGCTCTCTCCAAGTTGTCCATAAATTCCTGGATTTGAGCCTCTTTCTCCTGTATGATGATGTTTCCTTTTGTTGCTTCATCCTGAGCCTCCAAATCAATTGTCTCTATGCCATGATGAATATGATGTTGTTCTGGCTCATCATGCTCCATCAAATCAAAATATCTCTCCTCCTCATAATCTTTATCTTTTCTGTCCATGTTTGCCAAGCTTTGAGGCAGTGTACTCCAAGAAAATGGATGGGGGGGTGAGTAAGAGTGAGGGAAGGGGAAGTGATCTTGTCGGGTATTTGGTGGAAAAGGTAAATATGAAACTGAGTGGGAGGGTATGAACCATGAAAATGAGGGAAAGGGGCTATGGTTTTAGGGTATTTCTTTGGGGATGAAGGAAAAAGGGATATGAAGTGATATGTAGTGTTATGTAGGAGGGGTTTGTTGGAAATAATACTGAGAGGGGGGAGGGGGGGTGAATCGGTATTTAATAATTTTTCATTTTCATAAACAAATTGATATACGCTACTTCTGTTAATTAAACCTGTGTATATACACAACTGTGTTTAGAGAAAACCGCGTATATCTTGCAGACTTCTAAATTAGTTAGCTGATCTTAATCTGTGTATCAGAACCATGAAATAGTAATCAAGTGCAGTAAACAGTACAGTCAATCACACACATGAACACAAGATATAAGGTGGAAACCCAATGTGGGTGAAAACGACTTGTTGCAATTCGTCTCTTTCTTCTTTTAATAAGAAACTTATTTTTACAATATTTTTGTACTAGTGTAGTCTTATACCAGTATGTAGGCTTCTACCCGCAGAAGGCTACAACCTTCTCTCGTTTTCCAGCTTCTCCTAGAAGGGAGCTACAACCCGCTTAGCTCTTGTACTAAATGATGTACTAGTATGTAGGTGCTGACCTACAGAAGGCTACAACCTTCTCTTTTCTCCCATGGACCACGTTTCATAAATTTTCAGACTGGATTCTGTCATTACCATCAATCAAACATCAAACATATCTGCATCAACCAATCTCCTTTGCACCAACCAAAACTGAATCAAACAATCACTTCTTTGAATGTTGTAACCAGAATACAATAACAGTAACCAGAAACCAATCCTGAACCCAGAACACTGCAGCAATAAATAGAAGTAGCTAAAACATATTTTATGAGACGTATGCTACTTTAATATGTAGAACCTGCGTGCATACACTGTTATCTTAAGGCAAACCTATGTAAACACTGTTTTGAATTACCGAACCAACATGTATACACACCTTTGCTATGCTAAACCTGCATACAAATCTATAAAAGATAATCTACCTTTTTCAATTGTTCAGATATCAGTTATACCCAGATCATCAGATTTACAGATCGAGTCATGCGCCAAATATAACAGATCA
Source organism: Pinus taeda (assembly GCA_000404065.3). Lineage (NCBI taxonomy): Eukaryota > Viridiplantae > Streptophyta > Pinopsida > Pinales > Pinaceae > Pinus > Pinus taeda. The sequence goes on along the minus strand of APFE030401526.1, from coordinate 1,649 downwards.
AAATCACACAAATATACTTCTCTTCAAGCCTTGAGATCTTGACCCATCAATAGAACTTATCCTTCTTCTAGCGCTAAGGTTCCTCCTTGATTCAGATCTAGCTATGCACCATAGCCCAATGACCAGTATTCTAGATCTTTCTCTTCATAAGATATTCAATCCTTGAGTGCCTTTGCCTAATGATCTCCTCCTCCTATCCAAAACCACTTGGAACCGATACCTGGGTCCAAATACCTGGGTTCAACACTTCAGATGAGATACCATGGTCCAAATACCAAGGACCAAAAACCAAGTTTTCCAAACTGTACGTGCTTTTTTGTGCATGAAAGTGTGTGTATACGCATACGCACCTTTTAGTCTATGAATCCGCGTGCATACGATGTGAGCTTGAACTATCATCTGAGTGATTTGTTGAGTGAGTTTCCATCAAGGACAATACCTATGCCATAGTGCCAAGCCTGTGTCATAATGCCAACAATCTCCCCCTTTGGACTTGATGGCAACCCCAAGTCACTCTCCCCCTTTGTCATCAAGGGAAAAGGGTTATGCTCCCCCTGAGTAGATGCTGAAATCTCTGCTTTGCTGAAGTGTGCTCTCCCTAACTGTAAGCAAGGTCTACAAGAAGAACATGACTCTATACATCATAAATGACCTTCCTATCACCAAAGACTCATTCATACATCCATCTCCCAACCAAGTGGGGATACACCAAAAGTTTATACATGATAAGACAAGAACATTACATCATCCATCCCAGGCATAGTGGGGAAACAAGGTAGGTCATTACATGACCTTGATAATAAAAGAAATACATGACATAGAGACCAAATATCTAAGACAAGACTATGATAGTTATTAGCAACTATCGTCAGCAACATTTGTCAATCGCCATCCGGACCATCAACCATGATCTACTTCTGCACCTGTTCCACTGGAATAAAAAACAACTGTGAAGTTGTACCAAGATCTTCTAAGATAATTCCAACAATGCATTATTAGATGTATATGCTCCCCCTGGACCTGTGCCAGATGGTCTCTGTTAGACCCATATCAGACTCTTTTCATCTTGAGTCTAGCCCACTATTTTTCTTCAAACCAACATATACGTGACTATATCCATAGAAACAGGCATATGTACGTGGATGCTCTTCATGAGACTCGTGTACAACCACTTTTCTCTAAAACGGTTAAGTGTCAACAGTAAGATGATGCATCAACTACTCCTAGCTTCTGTCTGAGGTATTCAAATGTCTCCCTGGGCAATGGTTTGGTGAATATATCAGGAACCTGTTCCTTGGAGGGAACATACTCCAATTTGACCTTTTGTTCAAGCACTTGTTCCTGGAGAAAATAATATTTGATAGGTATGTGCTTGGTCTTTGAATGCATGACTAGATTCTTTGAAATACTGATTGCACTTGTATTATCACATAAAATGGAGATAGGTGGAGTAAAAGTGATTTTAATGTCTTGCAATGTTTGCATCATCCAAAGGAGTTGTGTGCAACAAGATGCAGTAGCCACATATTTTTCTTTAGCTATAGATAATGCAATTGAACTTTGTTTCTTGCTGAACCAAGATACTAATCTGGAACCCATAAAGAATGCACCACCACTAGTGCTTTTTCTGTCATCCACACTTCTTGCCC
>APFE030401512.1:3358-15564 GCA_000404065.3 Pinus taeda | reverse complement strand
AATAAAATCTTAAATCAAAATAAATAATTTGTTTCTTTAGGTCCGATAGACCAATGTTTGGTCTCGGTGGACGTTAACCATCATCATCATCATCAATATTTGTATATATACAACATTAAAATATTTTATTTTAACAAATTTTGTTTTTTGTATATAGATATATGAAGTTCATATGGGCATGGAGTATGTCCTAAAACTGTTTCTGCTTGGCTAAGAGCTTGTCTTCCTTGAACCTAAGGAAGTAGGTTAACGTCCCAAGACCCAGAAGCATTTGGCAGGAGTGAAAGCCTACCCCCTTACTAACCACTAGCGGGTTATTCCAAGTGGCGTGGTTTTCCTTGAATAACGGTGATAAGTTAGCTTGCATTAGTGAATAATATCTAGAGATGGTTGTCCTCACAGCTGGTTTGACAGCTGAGTTTTGATAGGTTTTCTCACCTGTGTAAAAAATATATGAAGTTCATATAGGCATAAATTAGTTAACATAGATCTTCAAATAGTTTATTTAAATCTTTTCTTGAACTATTTTTGAAAAGTATAAGATTTAAATATCTCACTCACAGATATTTTTTACTTCTAATTACTTTACACAATATTCATTTTTTTTTTTTAGCTGACACTGTTTTTGTATTTACAACATAATTTTTATTTTTGTTTTTATTTTCAAGGGGGGATAGATGAACGGACTTACACATCCCTCATACCAGTTGTAGAATGAGCCTCTCGACTCAATAAATATTATATTTGTATTCTTACTCACAAAAATATCTTCCTTCAAAACTTACAAAGGGCCTCAAAGTTTATAGGGGAAAACTTATGGATTATAGTTGGAGATTTTAACATGATAAAAAATCTCAATAAAAAGAAAGGTAGAATTGGTAGAATCAATGAAGAAAGCCCCTTTTTGTGAAATTTATTAATAACTCCAAAGTTGTAGATCTAAGCACACAACGACTTATACACCTGGAAAAATAAACCAGGAAACATGTCTCAAATAGCTTCAAGACTCGATAGATTCCTCATAGCAAAGTCTCTCTATTTTTCAGGCACCAATTTTGAGTCTTTTATTCTCCTTTGTCATGGTTCAAATCTATAAGCCATAGAACTCTCTGTGAAGTGGATTGGTATTCTCAAGAATAGGCCCTTCAAGCTCAAAGCTTTTTGGTTATGGCATCCTAATTTTCTCTCTAATGTAAAAAAGTGGTGGAAAGAATCCGATCATTTTCCATATACCCTTATGTGTCACTTTAAAGACTTATAAGATATATATTCTTATTGTGAATATAGTATATACTAACTATAGTTATATAATATAATATATACTATATATTAATATATATATATATATAGATAGATAGATAGATAGATAGATATATAGATTATATAACTAATAAGAGTATGGAATAGTATTTTAATTTTAATAATTTTTTAAAATATAAAAAATATTAATAATAACTACACATTATTTCAATAAGAAATATTATAATTGTATTCCTACTCATAAAAAAGTCTTCTTTTGGAACCTCCAAAGAGCCTCAATGTTTATAGGGGAAAATTTCTGGATTATGGTTGGGATTTTAACATGATAAAAAATCTCAATGAAAAGAAAGGTGGGATAAGTAGACTCATTGAAGAAACTCCCCATTTGTGAAATTTATTAATAACTACAAACCTATAGATTTAAGAACACATAATGACTTATACACCTAGAATAATAAACAAGGAGGTACATCCCAAATAGCTTCAAGACTCGATAGATTCCTCATAACATATTCCTTCTCTATTTCAGGCACCAAATTTGAGCCTTTTATTGTCCCTTACCATGGTTCGAATCAATGGCCCATACAACTCTTTATGGAGTGGATTGGTAGTCTGAGGAACATGCCCTTCAAGCTTGAAGCTTTTTGGTTATGGCATCTTTATTTTCTCTCTAACATAGAAAAATGGTGGAAAGAATCAAATCCTTTTTTTGGTACCCTTATGTATCACTTCTAGCAATAGTTAAAATATCTCAAAATGAAAATAAAAGATTGGAATATTAAAGATTTTGGTAACATCCACAAAGAAAAAATAAAGCTAGAACAAGGTATGGTCATCATCCAACAAGTAATAATGTCAAATGGCATATCTGAGGAATTGGAACATCAAGAAGTAGACACTCACCTCCAACTGGAGGAGAGATTGAAGTAAGAGGAAATCCTCTTGAGACAAAAATCTCGAGTACAATGGCTTAAGTAGAGAGAAAAAAACACATATTTTTCCACAAATCCATGATTAACCACAAGAAAAGTAATAGAATATCAAGCATTAAAACACTTAATCACAAAAGTGGAAATTCATGATACAATGGCCCAGGAAATCATGAATCATTTCCAAGCCACACTCACGAAAACAATTCCGAACAGAAGGCCTGCTATCAGAAAAATAATAGAGCACATTCCCAAACTTGTAACAAGGGAACAAAATGATCTCCTTTTGAAGAAAATTACCATGCAGGAAGTGGAAGCAACTATTATGGGAATGCCTAAATGCAAGTCCCCATGTCCCAATGGATTTACCACTGATTTCTACCAAGCTTGTTGGAAAATTCTTAGGTAAGATGTTTGGAAAATAATAGAAGACTCTCGACACTCCTCTTTTATCTTAATAGCCCTTTATATCATCTTTATATCCCTTATTCCTAAAAAATATTTCACTAACTCTCCTTCATATTTCAGGTCTATTGCCCTATGTAATGTCATGTATAAAATCATCTCCAAAATTATCGTAAACAAATTAAAACCCATTCTCCCCTCACATATATCTCCCGAGCAAACTAGTTATGTCGAAGGCAGACAAATTACGGATAGAATAATACTAGCCCATGAACACATTCACTTGCTTAATTCAAAAAAATGTCCTTATATGCCCATTAAACTTAATATGTCAAAATCATTTGACAAATTGAGATAGCAAATTATTCTCCACATGTCTTTTGGGTTTACATAAAGATGGATTCATTGCGTTCTTGCCCTCACTTCAAAAACTTTCGTCTCCGTCCTATTTAATGGCTCTCTCTCTCCCAGTTTTGTCCCATATTATATTAGGCAAGGAGACCCCATTTCCCCTTACATCTTTCTCCTCATGGCTGAAGGACTAGTCAAATCTATTAACTCAACCCTACAACTTGCCTATCTAAAAGGTTTTCCTCTTAGTTCCCATGATCTCTCTTCTTCTCACCAGCAATTTGCGAATGATATTCTTCTCTTGGGCATCCCCATTTTCAAAGAAGCTACTACCCTTAAAAACATCCTTCAAGACTTCTTTGATGCTTCGAGAATCTCCATTAACATGGAAAAATCTGAAATCTTCTTCTTTAACACCTTACTAGTTGTCCAAATTCACATATCCCATTTGGGTTTATAAGACATATTATCATTTAAGCAATAGTAACACTTTCATAATTAGATTGATAATTATAAAAGGTTGTGCTATTTTAATACTAATTGTTTGAGAGATGGTGACTCTTCTACAATAATCGGTTACTAGGTTAATAGTAATATAAGCTATAGTGACATTCTTACATTTTTTTTTATTGGTGAAAGTGTCGAAGACATAACAATGTGAATGATCAATTTAATGTTTTTTCTTAAAAGTGGTAATGATTAATTTTTATTGAGATTATTCTATATAAGTTCTATTAATTTTTCTAAGTAAATTTATCAAGAATTTTTTATTACAATTTAATAGAGATGATGTGATAATAATTAGTTATTACTGAAATTATTTTATATACATGTTATTTAATTTTAAGTAAAATTATTTCATAGGTATTTAAGTGATTATTTTAAATATGTTATATTAGTTTATATGAATTTTATTTATTTATTGGAAAAATTTAAAAGATATAGTTAAAGGATCTTAGCTTGAGTTGTTTGGTGAATAATTTGTTTCTCATTTGAGTGAGTTTAGGGTTTCAAAGACATGTTGTAACTAGCTAGTTTGTAGCATTTATGAAATAGTTGTATCTAGTATACATAATCAATCTTTCGAAATTATAGATTCTCAAAAAAAAATCATTCTAATTAACATAAAATTTCTAATTTTAATTAAAAATAATAGATTAAAAAAGATGTGCTTAAACATATTTTTAAATTAAAACCAAAATATGCAGATTTAATGAGAAAATTGAAACTCTTTCGACTTGAAAAGTAGATTCAAAGTCAGTCATCAACTTTTCTTGAGAGTGAATTCCTCTTTAATTGTAGATTTAATGTGAAAATTGAAATCTTTCTATTTGAAAAAGTAGATTCAAGGTTAGGCATAAGCTTTTAGTTCTTCAATAGTGTATTTCTCTTTAATTGTATTTAGTGGCATTTTGCTCTAATAATTTGTTTTTCAAAGTGCACTCCTCTTTGATTGTATTTAGTGGATCTAACAATAATGTTTGTGGGAAGTTGTTTCCATTCATCTATGGTTTATTTTTACCTTCATCGTTATTGATTGATTTTGTGATTATTCCACATTCCTAAATTGTAAAATATATTGGAGATGATTTAAAGATAGAATGTGGTTGGTGTTTTAAATATGGAAGATCGTATATGTCTAGGTAATTTTATTATTAGAAACTATTTGGACATTTGGCTACAAATAGAAATATTAAAAATTATAAAGAAAAAACAATAATAATAAAAGCCTAGTGTAAGTATTTGATGTGTCAATGTTGTAGGGATTTATTACAATTGTAAGTTTGAGTTATGTAATATGTAAAATCTGAGTGTCCAATGGGTTTTTAGGTATTGAATCTATTTTAAACAACAAGAAATCACAATCTTATAAAATATTGTATTAATGGGTTGTGAAGATGTTGACATCTTAATCCTTCGAGATTGGGAAAATATCTTGTAAATATGTAAATACAAAGTGAGAATACAAAGAGACCTTGGAATGTGAATCCTAAGGGTCTAACTCCTATGTGTATATCTTGATGATTTTCTTAATAAATTTTAATTTTCTAGAGTTACCATATACCTAGCCTGACATGGTATTAGAGCGTAGGTATCAACTTGGCATTTCTCTACCCTCGTAACTCCTTTGCCTCAATCATGTTGTTGTTGTAGCCCTGCCATCCTCCTTACTAGTCTGCTTTACGCGAGTCTGTTGTCATAATAAGCTCTTTCTTTGCTTATTCTAGCATTATGTTGTGTTTACTGAAGGTGTCTACATTCCATTTTGATTCTTTCGCTTAGAATCATTTATAGAGTCTCTCCTACATTGGATACTTATTGCAAGAAAATGTGTTGTTATTGAACCTAACAGTTTATATAATGGGTATATGACGATGGTGTGGGTATTTTGGCGTATGGAGAGGCATTGAAATTCAAACAATGTGTTGTGGTGGTGTTGTGCCCTACAACAACCCCCCATTTCATATCATTATTATCCCAAAACTATAATGTGAAATGGGTCCCTTTTTAATTTTAATTGGTATCAACTTAGTCTTACTCAAAAAGGTCCGAAAACAAAATAAAAACATTACTAAACCTTTTTGATAAACCAATCAAAGGCCTTATATATAAATGATTAATCTTTTATCATTGCGATAAAGAAATCGCAAGATCGCATATTGCAATCACAAAGGAAGCACAACTTAAAGACCCATTGGTTTTCTTCGATGCGAAATAGGCTACCGGATATCGGCAATAATAAGTTGGCGCAATAAAATTCCTTTTCGCTCCGATGCGATGCGATATCGCTATCGGCGATTAACCATGCACGCTTTTAAAGTGCCCCAGTCAATACTCCCGACACGATGCGATATCGCTATCGGTGATCAGGGATTCCAAATGCAACCAATGTAACAATTTAGGATTTCCCCGACGCCCGATTGCGATAAGGCCAAAAGCTCGAATTTCAAAGAATCTTAAAGCAGAGTTATTACGATTAATTCATATTTATATTTTGAATAACCATTCATATGCGCTCAACCACCAAAACATCTAAGGCACGCTTAAACAAATCATTCAGCCAGTAATCAAAATGATGGGCATTTAAAGGATTGACAGGTCTTAACGGCCATTTAATGAAACAGTAAGCCTAAAAATCTTTTCACGGATTGTATTTGAGGCCACCTTAAGTTAATCATTCACCATGCATTTATTGATATATATCTCACTCATATTCGATTTGCGCTATCAATTTTCTGTATTACGTTCATTATTACTCCTGTGCAGAACTCTTCCGAAGTAACCAATTCAAGCAGAATGGGGAAGAAGTCTAAGAAAATTGTAATCGCGTCCGCTTCGTCGGCCATAGGACAAATCATCGTTGATCCAGGAACTAAAAAGAAAGGATTGATATCGGATACTACATGTCTAGGGCTCGACAAAGCTACTTGGCAAGGTACCTATAATTTGATTGAAGTCAAAGAACCAGAGAAGACAGTAGTACAAGCCTCAGCAGATAGCACACGAAAATCAGACGCTACTCTAAAAGACTTAGCCAACTCTTTCCTTCATCGGATAGCGGCTCGGGAAAAAATTCTCCCATATACAGATGTAGTGAGATGGGCAATTCAGGAAATCCCAATCACAGACAAAACCTTCACCACCAGAGATGGGAGAACCTTCGGTTCATTTCAAGCTGAGGATTTGAGGCAAATGTATCATTTACCTGTGCCAGAGAAGAAGTACGACACGGCATTCCTGGAGAAATTCCGAGATGAGAACGAGACTGAATCCGAACCCATTCGGGAATGGAGGCAAAATCCGACAAAACACAAGCATGAATCTTCGGGTAAGTACTCGGTTGATTCTCTATGCTCTCCTTATTGCTATGCTGGGATAATGATGTGTAGATTGTGGGGGTTACATAATTCCGCTAATTTTACTATAGAAATTGTTCCCTTGATGGAAGCGGCGTGTAATGGTGAAATAATGGATTGGGCAACTATACTGTCTGATAAGATAGCAACCGCAGATCTTGATTTTAGAGCCAAATCCCGTGTCACTTAAAGGCTTATTCCCCCATTCTACTACAGTGCCTATATATTAGATGTCCTGTGTTTTAAATCTGAATTTCCTGTGCTCGGATGGGGGTGGACATCGCAAGACCCCACGCCCATTCACATATACCATCAGAAGTTGTGGAAAACCTATTACAAGCACCATTTATACCGAATATGCAACGGCTTTATGTTGCCCATTCATCATTCTATCTTTAATAAGCCTGCCCCTAGGATTTCCCACCAAGCAAGGATTGATTTGACATCAATAGGAAGTTGGTTCAGGTAGGAAAAGTTCACTTATATCATAATTTTTTGCAGTCAAGCCAAATCTCACGTTCTTCCTTTGTACATACTTGATAAACTGCTGGCCAGGGAGATAGCCTATCAGATTATCTCTGATGGAGTTACACAAACTGTAAAGAAGAATAAGAAGCAGGTCTGGCCCTCTTTTCCCCTGAGATGTGGTATCTACACTCTACATGATTTCAAACATGCAGAGAAAGAATCTGAAAAAATAAAGTCATTAACTCTGGCAACTCTCCCTAGTAGGCGATTTGATCCACGCAAAGTCGCCTATAATGCACTCGAACAGGCCAAATTAACCAAGTTCGAGCATAAAGAAGATAGGTTCGAGGACTTGTTCTCATCAGCTGAGTCAATGTACCAAGTTAGATCGCTAGCTATAAATGAATACAAAGATGAAGGATTAGTTGAATTCAACAGACTTAAAGAACAGAGGTTGCAAACTCTGCCTCTAGATCTGTTAGCGACAACACCAACAACAGAATCAAGCGAGCTTGAGCAGCGACTTATTAAGGAACCTCCTGTTACATCAAAGCAACAGGAAGAAGTGCATGAGAAAAGACAAGAGGAGACCCAGGCGAAAGAGCAGGAATAGAGCAACATAAAAGTGAATGAAAATACTCAAATTGTCTCGAAATTGCTCCAGGAATGGCAGCAATTCAATTCAATTATCGGTAATCTTGAGTGCTCTAAAGATGACGAGACATCAAAGGAGGTTAATACACAGGAAGCAACTTCAAAACAGGTTTCAGGTGAAACCAACGTCCTACCCAGTTCAAAAGAAGTAGAGATAATCCCAAAGGATCCCTCCGACCAGGTTATTTTTCAAATAGAAGAAATTCCTCCCTTAGAAGACTTCTATAGCCCAAGACACAAATTCGTGGTGAAACGACAGAGAAAGAGGAGAAGGACTGATCAACCTTCCTTATTCCCAGAACAAACAGTGACGGGTAATGTGCTTTGGAAAGAGGAATTTGACCCCTCTGATGATTTAACAAAACTATCACAATATGCTGGAGCCTATTCGGCAGCAACAATAGACAAGGCATCAAAGGTGAGCAGTTTATTGAAAAGAAAAGACCAGGAGATCTTTTCATTACAAGCGCAACTATCAGAAGCACAGCAAAAGGCAGAGCAAGCAGAACAGCAATTGGTAGTACAACAACAAATAAATAACCAATTGGCTAAACAACTACAGGAAGAGAAACAAAGGATTGATGACAGCGCAGTTCAAAAGCAGAAGCAACTATCTGAGGCATTGGCACAACTAAAATCATCAAATGAACAAATGCTGAAGTCAAAAGATGAGCAGATTGCTTAGTTACCAGCCCAGCTAGAGAAAACAAAGAAGCTTCCACAGATAGATGAATTCAAAGTAGAGGCATTACAGATAAACAAGGGATTGATAAATCAGATAAAGCTTCTATGTCAACAAATCGCCCAGGCGGAACCATTATGCGATTTAACTACATCAATAAGTGACAAATCGGAAAAAGCTAGAACAGACTTGGATTAAGCCGAAGAAACATTGAGCAATTTTCTTGAATGGCAAGATACCGATCAGGGACAGGCGGCTAATTTACCAAGGATTTTAGAATCGCATAAAGAGATATTATTTACAGAATGGCAGTCTCAGTTAATGAAGGCATAAAGAGCAATTTCAAGATGCAAATCAACCACTAGTAATTTGGTTGATTTGGTTAATAATACTCTTTGCTTGTCTAACATGATCTCTCAATGTACTCCAGGTAAATTGACAGCAACAAAAACATTGGAGCAGTCATGTTATCCAGAATTAGAGAAAAATGGAAGGTTAATCGCAGGAATTAACAGTTTAACATGGGACGCCTATTGGTTCTTTCTAGTCAAACCACACAGCCAGAGAGCCGCCCTCAAATGCCTTACAGATGCAATCGGGTATATCGTTCTCGATATTCAGGATGCCACCTATGCCGCCCAACTCAATTCTCGCCTCAACAGACCACCCGAAGTGGAGCCAATGCTTGTGATAAGTCAGCTCAGGTTTAAAGGCAAACAGCCTGAATGATGATTCATGCCGGCGACTGCCAGATCGCTGCAAAGGAGATATTTATCATCAATTGATACCAATTAAGTAGGATTTTAGTTTCATAGATATTTAGATTAGTTTAGTATTTATAGACCCTTTCATGTATTTAGAAAGGGTCGTAAAGTTTTGTATATGACATAAAACCTGAAGTTGCACTATTGTACTTCAGGGATATTCTTTTATAAAACTGGACCAATCATTCTGATTTTGATAAAGAAGCTTTTATGCAAATGTGCACTATTGTCTTTGTTTGAAAGTATTTCTGCGTTGGAGGAAGAATTTCAAATAGGGATTGATATTAGGAGTGATTAGCAGCTCATATGGTACTATTATCTATGTCTGAACTCATTCTTTTTATATGAATTTTCATTTGATTGCTCTTGCTATTATCGGATATATATATGTGTTTTAACAGCATTCTTTATTCATTCCACTATTGGATGTTTACAGTGTGCTTCTCTTCTAATCATGTATGTATCGATGATATAAATGATAAGTGCAGCAATCTTGTGTTAATCACTTTGTTTAACTATTTAAATAAAGTAATCTTTGAATGAATAAATACCTATGTGTATTTGATAGAGTCATCTCTATGCCTGTCAATAGACAAAGATCATCAAACGCTGCATTTCCAAAGAATAATTGTTCCGAGGATTAGTATTAGTTCTTTTATTTTTTTTGATAGATTAAGTTATTCACCTACCATTAGATTAGATAACCAATCGCTCATCCACCCTTTTTATTCATTATTGGGAAACTGGTCCCATTATATCCAGTCGGAGCCACCATCCCAAATGGAAAAGGAGTTGTATTAAGGTCCGGACCGGGTGGTTATCCCCCAATGTTGATACAACGATTTTCGGGGCATCAACATTTCTGGTGCTAGAAGGAGGGCCATCAACTATGAATGGCGAGTAAGCCAAAACCTACAGACCATTCACAGAGTAAATCACCCTCCACCTCTCCTCGGACCTCTCGTTTGCACTCTGAAACATCAGTATCCAGTCGAGAAGAGGAAGGATCAACTACTACTACTCAACCTCATTATACTTCAGAACATTTAAGTCTGAAGTCCCCTGAAGTTTAGTCTATCATCCAAAAACTTCAAGGCTTCTCGATTTCACCTCCAAGATCTGAAGTATCACAAGGCAGTCAGACTTCGCAATTCTGCTTACCTCATCATCTTACCAGACTTCAGAGCGAAAAACTCGGCATTGAACCACCTGAGTTGCCTTTACCCCAAAGGAAAAGGAATAAAAAGAACACTGAAGATTCTGGTAGTGAAACCTTTTCTCCATCATCTTCCATCTCATCATCACATGTGCGAAGTCAAACACCCACTTCACCATTACATATTATTGTTCACCAAGGGACTTCACCTCCAACATCACAATCCTTTCAGTCATCATTTCCACCTCCCCTCCAATCACCTGGAACACAACAGGCAATCGCTGGTACTCCCAAAATGGCTCAAACACCATGGAAAAGTCCTGGTGCAGTCACTATGCCTGCGCCTTTACATCCGTTACCCGATTATCCGGAGAAATGGTTACCAAAATTCAATCCAGATGCTGGAACATTAGATGAGGAACACATAAATAATTTTATGCTGTCAGTTAATTTGAAGGGAGTAACAGAAGAAGATGTTGTAGTTAGATTGTTCCCTTACACATTACAAGGATCAGCAGGGTCTTGGTATTTTTCCTTGCCCTCTGCATCCATCACCAATTGGAATATCTTTCAGGAACAGTTTCTTACCAAATACGGCAATGATAGATCCTTGGCTACGCTCATCAATGACCATTCCAATCTAAGGATCGTGTCAAGAGAACCAATTAAGGAGTTTAACTCCCGATTTAACAAACTCTTGAACAAAATCCCTGCTGATGATAAGCCAAGTGAACAAATTAGAAGCAAATGGTACATTACAGCCTTACCCTCAAATATAGCCATTTTTGTAGATAGGGCTAAAAAACCTACATTGGCTGAAAACATGAAAGAAGCCCTTGCTGTCGAAAAACATGTAATCGCTTTGGAAAAGAAAGCTGCTCTAGAGGAACGGAAATCCAAAAAAATGTCTTTCAAGGATGATTCGAAGAAGAAAATTACCAAAGATCCATACGATATGGAGGGCCTTCAAAAAGTCCTCAAAACCATGTCAAATGAAATGGTTGAGATTAAGAAGCAAGTAGCAGAGTCCTCAACAAAGAAACCTTTCAGGAATTTTAAGAACCCTGAGTCCAAGACTCCTAGTGTTATATCCTATGCAGATTCAGATCCTGAGGAAGAAGAAGAAGAAGAAACAATTACACCATCCGATGAAGTAGTAGAAGAGGAAGTCGTTGAATGCCATGGAATGTGGGACTTTATACTGCCTAACTCCGATACTGAAGCCGAACAAGAAGCCTTTCCCGTGACTACCAGGAGTAAAAGTACTCCTGAACCTGTTCAGGCCAATTCAAAGAAAAGGAGCGCAGGTACCAATACTACAAAGGAAAAGGTACCCACAAGAAAGCCAGCTGCAACAGTATCTCAAAATCAACCGTCATCCTCCAATATACCTACATCATCTAAGACGTTGGTAGTATCTGATTCAATGGACTATAATATTGTTGATGATATGAAAAAGACTAAGGCAAACATCACCATGTTTGAACTCAGTAAATTAAAACATCAACAAAAATTGCTTCTCAAAGAACTCAATGCAGTTTCTTCTTCACCTCTTCCCAGTACTAAAGCTGCAAGCGACTCAGGACAACCACCTTCTGGTAGAGTTGAGGCAACTGATACAATTCTAATTGGAGATAGATCAAATTCCCATACTCCTCCTTTCCTCTTAACATATGAAAT
>APFE030401511.1:700-13426 GCA_000404065.3 Pinus taeda | reverse complement strand
GTCGAAGAAGTGCTTCGAGTCTCGTGACTAAAGAATCTTTTTCCTATTACAAGATTACCATCAATCCCATGGAAAGTATATTATCTACAAAGTGGATGTCTTTTAACCAGTTAAGGCCCATGAAGAAACTGGTCATGAATAGTCCTCATGTCTGGACAACATAATTACATAGTGGAGCTTTCTGGATAGCCAAAGTAAAACTAAAGTGACATTTTTCCTTTTAATCACATTCAGTTACTATTTTCATGTCACAGTATAAAATTTGTATTGATGTTTAGTTCAATAAATTAATATGATTTATGGTGAAGTAATATTAATATGATATACATGTCATAAAATTTAAGCATAAAAATATTCCACACCATAAAGAAAAGACACTGCCACCCGACCCAGAACCGGATCGGATGACGGGGAAGGTCATTCCTCCCCAACAAAAAAAATAATCATTTTATTAATTATATGGTCTGCCTGCAAGCGCACCCGCGAAGGCAACACCATTTCAAATCCCTTAAATTACAGTACAATTAGGCATAAAATTACCTGCCTAAGATAGAAAATTGTAAACTTGTCGAGAAATCTGCCCATACTGATCAACCTCATATTGTGATTTGAAACATTCAGACACCTGCAATCTTGCGATATACACTTACAAATTTACAGAAAACTCCATGGTTAGGCTTGTTATATAGCTTCGTATATAGCTTTGCCGCCCACTAATGAAAATTTTCATTATTTGCAATGCTACAGTCGTTCTCATATTCAACCATAGAATGTTCCAAAATGTTATGAGCTCGATCATCCGCACCTTCGGTGTCCAAAATCTGAAAAAGCAAAGCGGTACTAGACCCGCAGAATTAACAGACAATGAGATGAGTGTACCCCATGAGGCACCGAAGATGAGAGGCATTCTTGCATTCTATCATTCCGAGATTTTATCTTTCATTCTCTTGGGAGAATGGTATACTAAGACTTAGGAGCACTGAAAGTAGAACTAGATGGTTTGAAAGTACAGAGATACATCAGAGGAAATATCGAGCTCCTACAAAGTGAAAAAAGGTGTGTAGATTCTTTTAAATTTTTGCTTAAGATTGGTTTGAAAATTTATTTTGAAGGAATTCAAAGGGAATAGTAGAACATTATTATCTGTAACTGATGCCCCAAGGAAAGAAAATGCAAACACCTAGTTAGCAACCAGAAAGCTCTAGAATGACTCATGAAGAAGAGGAAGAAATGCTACATGATATATCAAAATTACAAGAACAAGTGCAACAAATTTCACTCTTACAAAAGCTAACATAATCTAAGATAAATGGCATGGAATCTAAGATAAAGGGTGTGGAAGCTAAGATGGATGACTTGAAGATAGATTTGAAGACAGACATGGCAGATTCGAAGACAAATTTGACGAATTTTCTACAGGAAATACTTACTAATGGTGAAAAGGTAGTAAAGGAAACTCATGATGTGAACAAAAGAAATGTTCATCATGATTTCATAGACTCTAATGTGGGATCAAAGACCCACCATATTCCAAAAGATATGAGGAAGTTTGATGGAAAGGATCCTGCAACATGGATATTACAGATGGAGCAATTTTCGATCTCAATAATGTGCAAAACACACAAAAGGTATGTATTGCAACTTTATATTTGGAACCAAATCAGTTTGTATGGTATCAATGGCTTTGCTCTCGTAAACAAATTATCACTTGGGCAATTTTTACGGAATAATTGACAACACATTATGAGGATACAAAAAACAACACTTTTTTTAGCCAATTGATAAGTCTCAAACAAAAGGGTTCAACAATGGAGCACATTGAGGAGTTCCAAAAATTGAACATAAGGGTAAAAAATATTCCAACATAGGGACTTTAAAGGATAATATCCAACATGATGTTCCCCTTTGGGAACTGTTGTGCTCTACAAACAACCCCCCATTTCATATCATTTTTCATAAAACATTAAACTATGAAATGGGTCCCTTTAAAATAAAGTTGATATCAATACTTTTATTTAACAAAAGGTTCGATAATCAAATGAGCGCTTTATAAAACCCTTTTTTAAATAATACCCATTTAAAGAAATAAAGCGAATCTTGGTCATTGTGATAAAGCGATCGCAAGATCACATATCGCAATGACATAAGAGACATATAAAGTGACACAAGGCTTTCCGCCGATGCGATATCGCATTCGGCGATCGGCGATATCCAATGCACAACCAAAAGCGCCCCATTCCATTTACCCCGATGCGATGCGCAATTGGAAATCGGTGATCGGCGATCGGCGGGTTACCTTCGCCTAAGTCTCAATGCACATAAAGCTTTTCGCCGATGCGATATCGCATTCGGTGATCGGCGGTACCCGATACATATCGTTAAGGCGAAATTATCATACCCCCGATGTGATGTGATAAGGCACAATTTTCAATAAAAAGTCGTTAAAGTGATTGGAAAGCTCAATTTATTCATATTTAAGGCATAATCACTTCCGCTCAGCCGCTAATACGTCCATTGCATGCTTAAGGAGATTTCTCGACTGAATAATGATATAATGGGCATTTATAGTGTGGCAGGTTTTATACGGCCAATTAATGAAATCATGTCCTAAAATCTTTCTAAGGATTTCCTCCGCGCCCGTTTTAAAAGCTGAAAATATTACTGCGCATCTATTCATTTGTTATCAATTGCAAGTTTTTATCGCTATCTCTCTGTGTTACGCACAATTGCCTCTCTGTGCAGAATTCATTCATAGACAGGAGTTCAAGCATGATGGGTAAGAAGTCTAAGAAGACTGCGGGTGCTTCCAATCCACCAGTCGCAGGACAAGCTGCTGCAAATAAGAAGAAAGGCCTAATATCTGATACAACATGCACAGGCCTCACCAGAGTGACTTGGCAAGGCACTTACAACTTAACTGAAGCCGAGAAACCAAAGAAGACGGTAACAGAAGCTACCGCGGATTCATTTCGGAAGTCTGATTGCACACTCAAAGATTTGGCCGACTCTTTCCTTCACAGGATAGCAGTCAGAGAGCAAATTCTCCCCTACACAGACGTTGTGCGATGGGCAATTGAAGAAATCCCAATCATGGACAGAACTTTTAGCACCAGAGATGGGAGGATTTTCGGATCATTTAAGGCAGAAGACTAAGGCAAATGTATCATTTTCCCGAGCCAGAGAAAATATATAACAAGGACTTCCTGGAGAAGTTTGCAAGCGAAAATGAAATTGAATCCGAACCCATCAAGGATTGGAGACAAAATCCGAACAAGCACAAACACGAATCTTCCGGTAAGTACTCAGTTGATCCTTGGCTTCTCCTTATTGTTATGCGGGAATAATGATGTGTAGGCTATGGGGATTGCATGACTCTGCTAGTTTTACCATAGAAATGGTTCCTCTTATGGAGGCAGCAGTAAACAGTATAATTATGGACTGGGCTACTATTCTCTCGGATAAACTAGCAGTAGCTGTTCGTGATTTTAGAAATAAGACTGTGGTCACTGAAAGGAAAACCCCCCCATTTTACTATCGTGCATATATATTAGACACATTATGTTTCAATTCCGAATTTCCTGTTCTCGGTTGGAGGTGGACTGCACAGGACCCCTCGCCCATTCATATATATCACCAAAAATTGTGGAAGTCTTCTTACAAAAACCACCTGTATCAAATTTGCAATGGCTTTATGGTGCCCATTTACTATTCCATTTTTGATAAACCCATTCCGAAGATTTCCTATCAAGATTCCTTTGATTTACCAGTAGTGGCAAGTTGGGTTAGAGAAGAGAAATTTACCTATATAAGAGTTTACGACAGCCAAGCCAACCCACATGTTCTCCCTTTATATGTTCCAGATAAGTTGCTAGCAAGAGAAGTCGCGTATCAGATTATGGCTGAGAGTACTACACAGACTCTCAAAAGAGAAAAGAAGAGAGGTTGGCCCTCTTTTCCCTTGAGGTGTGGTGTCTTTACGCTGCATGATCTCAAACATGCAGAAAAGGAAGCCACAAAGATTCAATCTTTAGCTCTGGCCACAATCCCAAACAGGGCATTTGATCCAAAGCTAGTTGCCTATGCCGCATTAGAACAAGACAAATTGACAAAGTTTGAGCATCAGGAAGATATGTTTGATGACCTGTTCACTTCAATTGAAGCCATAGGTCAGGCTAAAGAACTCGTTAGGATGA
Source organism: Pinus taeda (assembly GCA_000404065.3). Classification (NCBI taxonomy): domain Eukaryota; kingdom Viridiplantae; phylum Streptophyta; class Pinopsida; order Pinales; family Pinaceae; genus Pinus; species Pinus taeda. Next base: position 9,233 of record APFE030401511.1, on the reverse strand, counting down.
AATACAATGATGAAGGGTTGACTGAGTTCAATAAACTTAGAGAACAGAGGTTGAAAACTCTGCCTCTAGATTTATTAGCAACGACCCCAGCGACATCATCAAGCGAGCCTGGTCGGCAACAGACAAAGGAACCTCCTGCTATAACAAAAGATCATAATAAGGAGCGGGAGGAAAAACAGAGGAAAGAACAAGAGGAAAAGCAGAAGAAGGAACAGGAAGAACGGCTAAAGAAAGAGCATGAGGATAAACATCAAAGGGAACAGGAGGAGCATCAGAAGAAAAAGCAAGAACAAGTATAGAAGGAGTCTCAAGCTAAAAATACCACCACCGATGCCAACGTGGATACTACCACAGACCCTGAATTGCTACAGGAATGGCAGCAGTTCGATTCTATCATCAGTGGAATAAAAGGCTCAAAAGGTACAGACACTCCTAAGACCAGCGATATGTGAGATGATACTTCATCTCAGGTTCTAAGTGGAACCAGCGGCCCACCTAAATCTAAAGACATTGAGATAATTCCAAAAGATCCCACCGATCAAATCATTCTGCAGGTAGAAGATATTCCTCCATTGGATGTTTTCTACAGCCCGAGGCATAGAGCAGTTGTAAAGCGATCAAGGAAAAGACGAAGGGTTGATCAACCTTCTATCTTTCCAGAGCAAACTGTCACGGATAATGTAGTATGGAAGGAGAAATTGGACCCCTCCGATGATTTAACAAAGTCGTCACAGTATGTTGGAGCCTATTCAGCAGCAACAATCGACAAAGCATCAGAGGTAAGCCTTTTATTAAAGAATAAGGACTAAGAAATCTCCACATTACAGACAGAATTGGCCGAGACAAAGCAGAGGACAGCGCAAGCAGAGGAGCAGTTGGTGGCCCAACAGCAGAGGGTAGCGCAAGCAGAAGAGCAGTTGTTGGCACAACAGCAAATGAATAATCAATTAGCCCAGCAATTGGAAGCGGAGAAGCAAAGGATCGACCAGAATGCGATCCAGAAATAGAATGAATTAACAGAGGAATTAGAAAAGTTGAAAACAACGAACGAGCAAATGGTGAAAACCAAGGATGAGAAAATCGCTCAAATGACATCACAGCTAGAAAAGATAAAAGGAGCTTCGCAGGTGACAGAGTTCAGAAAAGAAGCATCATTGATAAACAATGCGCTAATATCTCAAATTAAACTCTCGTGTCAATAGATTGCTCAAGCGGAGCCACTCTGCGAATTAACTATATCCATAAATGAGCATGTAGAAAAAGCTAGGGATGATTTAAATCAAGCCGATGAGGCCATTACTGCACATCTTGAATGGAAAGATTCGGATCAGGGAAAAGCAGCTAATTTGCCCAGGATACTTGAAGTTCATAAGGATATACTCTTCATAGAATGGCACACTCAGGTGTTGAAAGCAGAGAGAGCAGCTTCAAGATGTAGATCAACTTCTAGCAATTTAGTTGATTTAGTTAACAACACTCTCTACTTGGCAAATATGATTTCCCAGTGTACACCAGGAAATATTAAAACAACAAATGCATTGGAGCAATCATGTTATCCTGAGTTAGAAGAAAAGGGAAGATTAATCGACGGGATTAATAGTTTAAACTTGGAAGCGTATTGGCACTTCCTAGTTAAACCACATACACAAAGAGCCGCCCTGAAGTGTTTAACAGATGCCATCGGGTGTATGATTCCCGATATTCAAGACGCCACCTATGCTGCCCAGCTCATTTTGTGCCTCAACAAACCTCCAGAAATTGAGCCAATGCTTGCAATTAATCAGCTCAGATTCAAAGGAAAGCAGACGACTCAATGAATCACCCTCCAGCTCGCCAGATCACTAGCCAAAATAGGAACAAAAGTTATTGATATCAGTTTAGTAGCATTTCTGTTTAATAGATATTTAGATTAGTATTGTATTTATAGACCCTTTCATGTTTTTAGAAAGGGTCGTAAAATTTTGTAAGAGACTTAACAGACTGAAGTTTGCACTACTGTGCTTCAGCCCATATTCTTTTATGAAACTCGACCAAGTGTTCTTACTTTAATGAGGAAGTTTCTTTATACAATTGTGCACTATTGTCGTTGATTGAAGAATGTTTTTGCGTTAAGGGAAGAACTGCACATAGCAATTGATATCTGGGAGTGTCACGCAGCTCATATGGTATTTCTATCTATGTCTGAAGTCATTCTGTTTATATGAATTGTTATGTAATTATACTTGCTATCGTTGATTATATGCATGCGCTATAACAACAAATCTTATTCATTCCACTATTCGGTGTTTAATGATATGCCTTTACTTTTAATCATGTGTATGATGATGATATAGATATTTAAAGTGTGGTAATCTCACCTTAATCGCTCTTCTTAACTATTTAAGCACAACAATCTTAAATGATTTAATATCTATGTTGTGAAGATACAGTCATCTGTATGCTTGTCTTTTAGACATAGAGCATCAAACACTACGCTTTAGAGCTCAATAGATTCCCGGGATAGTTTCATTTATTTATATTTCTGTCAATATTTTTAGCCTTTCGCTCGACACTAGTGTTACCTATAAATCGTTCACTCATCCCATTTGTCTATTTCTGGGAAACTGGTCCCATTATCCCCAGTCGGAGCCACTATCCCAAACGGAAAAGGAGCTGCACTAAGGTCCGGAACGGGTGGTTTCCCCAATGTTGTTGCAGCGATTTTCGAGGCATCAACATTTTTTGCGCTAGAAGGAGGGCTCTGACTGTGAATGGCAAGCAAACCCAAATCTGCAAGCCATTCTAAGAGTAATTCTCCCTCCAAATCTCCTCGTTATTCTTGATCGCATACTGGTTCTCCAGTATACAATCAAGGAGAAGAGGAATCAACTACCACTGCTCACACCCAACATACTCCAGAACAATTAAGTCTTGAATCCCCTGAAGTCCAGTCTCTTATCCACAAACTTCAGAGCTTCTCGATTTCTCCACAGAAATCTGAGGTATCACAAAGTAGTGCGACTTCACAGTTCAATCTATCTCATCCACTTACCAGAATTCAAAGTGAAAAGCTTGGTATTGAACCCATTGAGTTCCCTCTACCCGAAAGGAAAAGGGCCAAGAAATATACTGAAGGGTCTGATAGTGGAGAGCTTTCATCCACATCATCCATATCATCTCCCCATCTGCTAAGTCAACCACCGACTCCTCCATTACATATTGTTGTCCACCAGGGAACAGAAGCCTCAACATCTCAATATGCTCACTCCTCGATATTATCTACTTCCCATACATCTGGAATCCCAATAGCAGTATCAACCACCGGTACTATTACAATGGTAGATCCATGGACCAGACCTGGTGCAGTCAATATGCCTGCACCATTGCATCCTTTACCAGATGCTCCTGAAAAATGGCTCCCCAAATTTAATCCAGATGATGGAACCCAGGCCGAAGAACACATTAATAATTTCATGTTGTCGGTCAACTTGAAAGGGGTAACACAAGAGGATGTTGTTGTTAGACTTTTCCCTTATATTTTTCAAGGATCAGCAGGATCCTGGTATTTCTCTTTACCCTCTGGTTCCATTACCAGTTGGGATACCTTCCAAGAGCAGTTTCTTACTAAGTACGGAGATGATAGGTCTTTGGCAACTTTAATAAATGATCTCTCCAACCTAAGAATAGAGCATAGGGAACCAATTAAGGAATTTAATGCTCGCTTCAATAAACTCCTGAACAAAATCCCTACAGCTTCCAAACCAAGTGAACAAATTCGAAGCGAATGGTATATCACTACCCTGCCTGCCAATATAGCCATTTTTGTAGATAGGGCTGGGAAACCTACCTTAGCAGAAAATATGAAAGAAGCACTTGATGTGGAAAAACGCATCAATTCCTTAGAAAAGAAAGATGCCTTGGAAGACAGAAAAGCTAAAAAAGTCTCTTTTAAAGAAGACTCCAAGAAGAAAAGCCTGAAAGACCCATATGACATGGAGGGATTACAAAAGGTCCTGAAAACTTTGTCTAACGAAATAATTGACATAAAGAAATAGGTGGCCGAAACTTCAAACAAAAGACCATTTAGGACTTATAAGAAAACTGAAACAAAGCCACCCAATGTCATATCTAATGTAGATTTAGACCAAGAGGAGGAAGAGGAAGAGACAATCCCACCAACTGACGATGAAGAAGAAGTAGCCGAATGCCATGGAATGTGGGATTTTATACTCCCCAATTCTAATACCGATAATGAAGAAGAAGCCTTCCCAGTCACAACCAGAAGTAAAAGTACTTCTGAACCTGCCCAGGCAACTTCAAAGAAAAGGAGTGCAGGTGCTGCTACAACAAAGGAAAAAGTACCTCCAAAGAAATCACCTGCAGTAGTCCCCCAAAACCAGCCTTCAACTTCTAATTCCCCTTCAACATCTAAGATGTTAGTGGTATCAGATTCAATGGAATACAACATTGTTGATGACCTGAAGAAAACTAAAGCAAACATAACTATGTTTGAGCTTAGCAAGCTAAGGCATCAGCAAAAACTACTTCTTAAAGAATTGAATGTTGTTCCCTCTACACCACTTCCTAGTTCAAAAGCTGCTAATGATTCACGCCAATCCCCTCCAGGTATGGTTGAAGCTACCGATTCAGTTCTAATTGGAGATAGATCAAGTTCTCATACTCCACCTTTCCTTCTAACTTATGAAATCTATAACAGAAACCTGCACAACTGTTTAATTGACTCAGGGGCCTCGTCTAACATAATGCCAGCTTCAGTTTTTTCCAAATTGAACATAGAGCCCGAGAAGTCTGCCATCGATATCGTACAATTAGACAGGATCAAAGTGTAGGTTGTCGGAGAAATTAATTCCATAACTATCAGGTTGTCTGCTGATCCCCGAATAGTACAAAGGATTGACATTCTAATAGCTGATATACCTGAGTTTTACGGTTTGATTTTGAGTAGAGATTGGTCCGAAAAATTGCATGGGTATATTTCTACTGATTTGTCACACATGTGGCTTCCTTATAAAGGTAAGCTAAATCAAATAAAGATTGACCGAGAAAAACATATGACCCATACAGTTACCGATTTTGAACAAGAAAACCATCTCGTAGCTTTCAATAACAACATTTTGGGTAATTATTAATCAGAGTCATTCTTTGGCAACTTTGTTGCCCAACTCTCCCATTTCTCAGTTAATCATTTTACATCTCAGATTGAAAAATTTTCACAAGCAGATAAGTCTGGATGTTTCAATGGTGGTGAGAAAACTGTAAATATGATTGTTAATACTCCTTTATTTTGGTCTTTGTATTTTGATGGCTCCAAGTCTAGTGAAGGCTCAGGAGCAGGATGCATCTTGGTTAGTCCACATGGGGAAAAGACAATGCTATCTTGCAGATTAGAATTTGAGTGCACTAACAATACAACCAAATATGAAGCTCTAGTTCAGGGTTTATATAAAGCAATCGGCCTTGAAGTGCAATATCTAAAAGTATTCGGCGATTCTGAAATTATTGTTAAACATGTTAGGAATGCAATTCATTGCCTTTCCAATCATCTTAAGCATTAACAATCGCTAGTGCAAGACCTTACCTCGCATTTCTTAGCATTTAACATTTCCTCCATTCCTCGGTCCCAGAATTCGGCTACTGACCTACTAGCCAATGTAGCCTCTAGGCTCCTACCTTCTGAAGACTACAACCCTGATAGATTTTCCGTAGAGTTGATTTTTAGGCCTTCAATTCCTGATAATGTCACTAATTGGAGAGTATTTAATCATGATGATGATATTTTACAATTCTTAACTTCTGAGAAGTCTTATGATAACCAAATCATTGAAGAGGATGAGCATGACTCCCAAATAAAGGAAACACCCCATGAAAATGCAATTCCTAAGCCTATGGTAAAACTAGAAGATCTTTACGATATAAAAGATAGGTTTAAACCTTGAACTAATACAAAGATCCAAAGCTCTACCCTAAGGTTTGAATTGGTAAATTTGGGTACCGAGCAAGCTCCTCAAAATGTGAATTTAGGATTAGGACTTTCTGTAGAAGAGAAAGAAGCATTCATTAAACTATTAAGGAAAAATAAACAAGTTTTTGCTTGGAAATATGATGACTTAAAGACTTATGACACACCTATTATCCAACATACTATTCCAATGCTTCCAGATCAAAAACCGATTCAGCAGAAGTTAAGAAAAATACACCCAAATTTGGAAAGCCAGATAAAGTCGGAGCTTAACAAACTCCTTAAAGCCAAGATTATCTTTCCAGTCCAACATTCCAACTGGGTTTCTAATATGGTGCCTGTCAGGAAGAAAAATGGCGATATTCGAATTTGTATTGATTTCAAGAATTTGAACAGAGCAAGCTTGAAAGACAATTTCCCATTGCCTACTATGGAGCAAATACTTCAATCAATGGCAGGTTCTGAAATGATGTCCTTCCTATATGGTTTTTCAGGATACAACCAAGTTCTGGTTCAGCCTGATGACCAACTTAAAACTACATTTAGAACAAAATGGGGAACATATGCATATAAAAAGATGCCTTTTGGACTTATAAATGCAGGAGCGACATTCCAAAGAGCTATGGATACAACTTTTAGGGGATTGATTAATCAAACAGTGGTAGTCTACCTAGATGATATAACTGTATTTTCTAAAGAGAGGTCTAATCATTTACATGACTTGAACCAGATCTTTCAACGATGTAAAAGGTATGGAATTTCTCTTAACCCCAAAAAGTCATTCTTTGCTCTTGATCAAGGTAAACTCCTGGGTTTTATTGTATCTCGGAATGGCATTTATATCGATCCTAATTGGATCAAAGAAATTTCTGAGATCCCATTCCCTCACAATAAGAAATCGATGCAGTCATTTCTTGGCCAGATTAATTTTGTTAAAAGATTTGTACCAGATTTTTCTCACATTATTTTGCCCCTCCAGGCAATGATTAGGAAAAATGTAGTCTTTAAGTGGGGATTAGTAGAAAAAGAATCTTTTGATTTGATAAAGCAATCCATTATCAATGCCCCCTCCTTAATTACTCCAAATTTCTCTAATCATTTCACATTGTATACTATCGCATCCGACTCTTCATACGCTGCAGTACTCACGCAACTAAATGATCACAATTTGGAGGCACCCATCTCATTTTTTAGCTCAAATCTACAGGGTTCCGAATTGAATTACTCCGATGTGGAAAAACAAGCCTTTGCTCTGTTTAAAGCAGTCAAACATTATAGACCCTTCCTTCTGAAAACTCACACAAAAGTAATAGTACCTTTCCCAGCTATTAGGCAACTATTAATACAAAAAGGACTGGGTGAAAAAAGAGCAAATTGGGTCAAAGCGCTTCAAGAGTATGACTTAGAAATTAGGCCAGCAAAGATTGTTAGAGGCCAAGGTTTTTGCAGGATATTGGCAGGAGCTTCCAACATTCCACAATCAAGCGATACAGATCCAACTGAAGAAATCAATCAGATAAGTGTCACTGATTCTGAATCTCAATATGCAGATTTAATATTTTATTTAAAAAATGGTTATGCTCCTCCAAATTTATCTTACAAAATCAAAAGGGCCATCAGGTTAAAAGCAAAGAGTTTTACAATTATTGATGATGTGGTTTTTAAGAAGAATTATGATTATATTCTACTAAGATGCCTTGAGAAAACTGAAGCCCAAAAGGTGTTGCAGGAGTTACATGATGGACCGGCAGGAGGACATTTTGGAGTTGACACAATAGCTCACAAGATTATTCATGTTGGATATTATTGGCCAACTCTATTTAGAGATACCCACGAGTATGTAAGGAAATGCCTCAATTGCCAAACTTCTAGTGGAAGACAACGAAAACCGGCTTTCCCTTTGCAACCAGTCGCAATTTCAAAAATAGATGATCCAAAAGTACAAAGATACGTCAGAGACAATATCGAGCTCCTACAAAGTGAAAAACGTGTGTATATTTTTTAAAATTTTTGCTTAAGTTTGGTTTGAAAATTTCTTTTGAAGGAATTCAAAGGGGATATTAGAGCATTATTATTGGTAACTGATGCCCCGAAGAAAGAAAATGAAAACACCTAGTAAGCAACCTAAAAGCTCTAGCATGACTCATGAAGAAGAGGAAGAAATCCTACATGATATATCAAAATTACAAGACCAAGTGCAACAAAGGTCATTTTCACAAAAGCTAATAGAAGCTAAGATAAAGGGCGCGGAAGCTAAGATGGATGATTTGAAGATAAATTTGAAGACAAATTTGAAGAGTAACATGGTAGATTTGAAGACAAATTTGACAAATTTTCTATAAGAAATACTTACTAATGGTGAAAAGGAAAGAAAACTCATTATCTGAACAAAATAAATGTTAATCATGATTTCATACACTCTAATGTGGGATCAAAGACCCACCATATTCCAAAAATCAATACGAGGAAGTTTGATGGAAATGATCCTGCAACATTGATATTACAGATGGAGTAATTTTTCAATCTCAATAATATGCAAAACACACAAAAGGTACATATTGCAACTTTATATTT
>APFE030401502.1:0-25392 GCA_000404065.3 Pinus taeda | reverse complement strand
ATCCACCATGCCAAATTCTCGTGCGGATCATCTTTTCTTGTGTATTTCTCTGTCATATGGGTATTGGCGTGCCTGAACCTTAGCTTCATCATTCACCTATATTCTTTCCACTCAACGAAGCTATCCTTATGTGCACCCCACCAACGGGAAGGCGTAGCGCGTAATGCCAGATTTAGTGCCTAGAACCAATGCTCTTTGGGAACCTCACTTTCAAACTTATCCAAAAACAAGTTAACATCATCTAAACCATCATAATGAGGTATATTTCATACCTCCATGGATGTGTAGCGACACAATTTTTTCAACATGTTGTAGCACAACGATGAGACTTGGTGTAATCTGTTGTGCCAATGCTCATGTTCTTCATCATAATCTGAGGTGCAAGATCTCTCCCTATCCCATGTAATTATTCCATTTTCTGTAGGATTGATCTAGTCCTCATCACGCATAGTGATCTTATATATTTGATCGAGATCGTCCTCTTCTTCATAATCGCGGATGAGTTCCATGTATCGCGCACCTTCCATTGGATCCAATGGAACCATAACTCGGAGCGCCTTTCTCTCAAATGCCATTATGTGCTTCTTAATATTAATGACCACATCCATATCGAAGGCCGAATCAATGCCTAATAGCACAGGGTAAGGATTACTAACGTCCACTATCTCGATCACTTCAAAGTAAGCCAGGGCACTCACTCCTTCAATATCCACCATAGCCCCATACAAGTGCCCCATAGGAATGATCTTCTGTTGATTTTCCATGCGTAGATGGATAGGATACCACTGTAGTGCAGGACTTCCCATTCTTTCCCAAGTCTGTTTTGGTGGCACATTTGCATTGGAGCCTAAATCGAGAATTACCTAATCCATTTCGTACTCTCCGATCTGCGCAGTTAGCCTCATTTCACGACTTGTTTGTTTCTTTCTTTTGCCTGCTTTTTGTACGACGCACTGTTCGGGAGGAGTCTTGAACTTACATGTACAGTTATAAATTAACTCTTGGAGCCCTTCTACCACCTTTCTATCATGCAACAACTTCATACAAGTTTTTAGAACGATAGCTAATTGCAAAGGATCTACATCCTACGCTTCATTGTTTCCGCCCGACTTTTCCTGAGTGCCTGAGGTAGAGGCCTTTGCAAATCTCTTTTTGGCTTCCATAAAGGTTTCCTTAGCCCGACTTAGATAGAAACCCACATCCTTATCGACAACCTTTCATACCCATCCTTTAGTTTCCGACTACTTTCCTTTATCTTCTCCAGTGGCAATACCACTTTGCATCACTATATTAATGTTAGGCTCTTCTTCACGAGGCTCCTCACTCATCATATGAATATTATGCATAGCTGTTTGAGCCTTTTTCTCCTGCATCTTGGCTATTAGTACCATATAATCTTCTATAACATGATCAAACTATCGGCAATATTGACAAGAGGGATGTGTTGGGTTCTTACAGTCACGTGCAAAATGACATGCTTCTCCACAATTATAACAAATGACTTGTTTGCAACTTCTTCTAGCCCCTCCTCCTCGTCCTCTTCCTCAAACCTGGAATCCTCCATGCACTGCACCTGCACCTTGATCTTGAGGCCGATTTTCCTCCTGCATTCTATAAGTAGGGGTCTGCTCCATAATTAGTTGGTAGCTTCGACAGTGGCGCTCATCATGCTCAATTGATTTATAGAGAGTACAAAATAGTTGTTGCAGAGTTTGCACAAAATTTTGTAGGAGATGACAGTTGTCAGTCATGTTCTTCCCAACTATTTGACAGATATCGCACCATATGACTACTCTTGCACTTGCTACAACGATATTTTCTGGTTTTAGTGGAACATGACCTCCCCCAATGGGGTAGTTATAATAGACTAGAGAGTGGTCCTTGTCATGACCATGGCCTTTACACTTCAGGCACCAAACCTCTACGCGTACCTGAAGCTGGACTTCCTTTCCCTTCTTAAGGCTTTGCAACTCCATGTGGAAACTCGCCAGCTACAACTGAATCTGTTGTACCCCTACATTCATGTCTTGCACTGGTGAAGCTTCTAATCTCATGGCGATCTCCACTTCTTCTGCTTGCATTCCTATTTTCTATTGTGACAATGGTAATAACGAATGAGGTAGGAGTGAAGCAATGTACTAGCCTCTATGCTGAGTATCTGTAATGTTCATATTAGCCTGTTGAATCATACATTTTAATATTTGATCAAAGTCCGATGCATACTCGTTTACCCTCTGCTAGATCTTCCTAAGATTTTTAATAACATGGGCCTGAGATTTGGGCTTCTTGAACTCACTATTGAGCGCTTTCTGAGTTTCTAACATAGTCGCGTTGGGTTTATCTGTGTAGAACTTGATGTACCAACTCAATGCTCTTTCTTGCGCACTTTGACTAGTTGCACTTTCTTCATATTTTCATCAATGATTTGTTGTGCCTTCCGTACAACATCTACGATGAAGAAAAATTGTTTGGGGTATTCAGTTTCCACACCCTTAAACACAAGCATATTCATTGTATTCACCATGTTAAATGATGGAGGTGGAGGTGGAGTGGATGGATGAGATATCCATGTGATACCCTAACTTACTCTCTACAGTGCTCTTTGTGGTGTTCTCACAATATTACCTTCATCGTCACTGTAAGATGATCCTAACATCGGACTGTACTCAAACCATAATTCTTCGTTCCTTCTGAATGCTCTCCCACTTTACGTAGTCCCAAAGATCAATTGAAAGGCATAACCTGCTTTTTGCACAATGACATCTTAATCCAAGTCTTCAGAGATTTCAGGTACTTACCTCATGGTCCCTTGAAGAACATGCGCTCTGCTTCACTGTAGCTATTGGACATATCGATCATGAACTCAGTGATGAATCCTACCAGAATACGATCGATCCAATGGTTGACGAGCCACACAATGTTATTTTATGAAATCTCCAACCTCTTCACCAATTCTGGGATCCACACAATAGGTCTGTCAAGCCTCAATGTACCTTGGCTATCTGCTAATTTGGAAAACCACTCGTGAAATTCATAGGGGAAAGAGCAGAAGAATATTTCGTGTTCATGCGTGAATAAGTATCTATTTCACCACTTTTCCTTCAACAAGTGCACATTTTTTTTTCTTGGGTTGCAAACACGTACAACTTTTGATTGATCTACTTTTCAATATCTTTATTAGTGTGGAACCACTTATCACACACTGCTTAGCACAATCCCCATCCATGCAACGAAACCATTTGTTGGCTTGATGGGGCATGACCTAGGTTCAATGTTAGTTGCGCTAGCGAAAAAAGCCCTAAACTGCTGGCCCTTTCAGCAACAACCTGCGTAGCATAGGCTGCAGTCTCACCCGAAGAAATATTGGGGGATGACAGAACTAGGTTTCCGTATCCAAAGGTTTGTGTGATGGGTTCCTAAAGCTTCTAGGGCTTAGTTCCATCTTCACGAACCCTAACTATTCTGGAAGAGTTAATAACAATCAATCTTATACAAGGAAATTATATCTTTGCGAAGGTCCTTAACTAGTCATAACATGCATAATTTATACTGATCTACCTCTTTCGTGGATTAGATAAAAATTTATTCATATAATTCAAATACAGAGAAAAAACACATAAATTGCAGAAGTAAATACAGATAAGAAAATACACAAAGTATGGATCCAAACATGTCTTTATTAGATGTATCTTCAAAGTACAAACTTCCCTTCCCCGCGCACTTAGCTGCAGGGGCCCATGTAATCAGCTTGCGAACTTACCAAGGTATCCATGCACTCAGCTGCAGGAGCCTTCCCCTTCACCACAAGAAACAAGCCTTCCTGCCTTAGCTTACTTTCCCAAGAAATGATATTCTATCTTATGATTACCTCTTAGACTCGCTATGACTCTTCTATTTATAGTATTTCCTTTTACAATACCATGGTCCGTGGACCATGGGCGGGTCTCAAAATCTTCTTAACACCTAACAACCTAAGGTATTAAAGTCCCATTGACTCTTACTATCTTCGCGCTCCGCTTCCAAAAATTGTGAAGACTTAACATTTTTACAAAAAGGAAATACAAAATTTAACCTAGGGACCCCATCCCAATACAAAGAAACTATATGTTTATTCCCACTTCATCATAGCTTCCATTTTTGTTTTGTAGGTGGTGTGGGAGATGAGAGTTGTGTTGACATTATAGATCCCTGCTTTAGGATTTTATACTCCCTTTAGGTGTTCCATGATTTGCTGTATGGCCTACTTTGATGTCGTGGATTTACCTTTCTTTCCCATTTTTTGCCCTGCAGATGAATGAAAAAAAACTAAGCTTTCTATGTGATATTATTATTAAATTAACTGGTGAAATTTTATATAACAATGTATGTTTACCATAAATGATAAGGGTTATAGTGAATTTGAACTTGATAGCTTGTAATGAGGGATAGATTTTAGAGAACCATTGTAAATAGGGTGAGGAGAAGAGAGCGCAAAATAAATCGCACAAAGTAGGAAAGTTTTTATATTTTTCTGAAATCGTTGGGATTTCCAACAATGAAATCACATTAATTGTGTTAATTATTCATTAAAGTGACTTGATGTTTCAACCACTTGCGTCTGAAAATCGGGGTAACATTTCATGGTGGAAATTGGTTTTTTTTTTTCAAATGGTGGCTTCCTATTTTAGAGTTTATTTTAAACAAAAAATTAGACAAACTTCAAGGATAGGTATGGTTGGAATTAATAAAGAAATATATAATATTTATTGGTATTTGGAGCACAGGGCATTCAAATAGTCAAAAGTTGGGATGTTGTTAAATTTAACTTTATGTGAATGGTGACCGCAATGCCGACCTTCGGTATGGTCGGGGTATAAAGGAGTTCAGAGTCGGGAGGTCAAGTGTGGAGAACAAAAAAGTTGATATTTTTCAGGTATATTGTTCCATGCCATTATAGCTGGGAGTCGGAAATTCGAGAAGATGGGAAGTGTTTTTTGTGTAATATAAAGGCCTGACCTTCGACCTCGGAAAGGAGTGTGAAGTGAGGTGGTCAGAGGTTGCAACAGTCTCCATATAATGTTTATTTTAGTGGATACTGCGAGCCCAACGTGTAACATAGTCGGGCTAAGAGAGAAGTCGGCAGGTTGAGAGGTCGTGAAAATAAGGAAGTAGCGAGTCGGGAGGTCGAGAGGTGTGGAGGTCGGCAAAGGTTGGGAGGATATGAAGTTGGTAGATAGAAAAAGGTCCTACTTTCGACTATCCCGACTTTTGAGGGTCTGACTTGCCACCCCTTTCTGAGGTTAGAAAATAGGAGGAGGTCAGGAGGTCGGGAGGTGTGGAGGTCAACAAAGGTCGAGAGGTCGAGAGGTGGGTATGTTAGAAAAGGTCCTACCTCCAACCTCCAACTTACACATATTATTATTATTATTTTATATGCTCCAATTTTTATTTATTTATTTTTATACTACAACAACAACAACAACAACAACAACAACAACAAAAGTTAACTCTTATTGACCCATTTCAACTGAATTTAATAATGTGGTTGTGGATGTAATCGTTGATTGATATACACCTATCCATTTATACCAACAACCTTTATTAAATAAATGTGGTTGTACTAGTATATTTTCAATGTGCTTGTTTTAATATTTATATAAGGAATCAAGATTATTCATTGCTACCTAAAGGAATGAATATTATTTATTTTCATTAGGAGAAGTAATTAAATTACATATGAATAAAGATTCTTGGAAGGCTTTTGAGGAGCATAAGCATGCCCTACTTTCTTTCGCTGTTGCTACTATTGTTGTGGATTGTGAACATGTTCTGTCTAGTAAATAAAAATATTTAAACCATGTGGTCTTTTTGAAAATTAGTTTAACAAGAAGTTAATAAATAAAGATTTTAATTTGGAAATTAATATAATTATATTTGTGTTAATATAAATTAGAGAATTTTTCCTAATTAATAATTTCTTTTGTTTTTGAAATGTAAAAATATATTTTTATATAACAAAGTCAAAATGTTTTTAAATTTAGAATTATTTAAGAACTTAAAATGTTGTGAATGGTCAAAATTTAAAATCAATTCATTATTTGGAATTTTATTATGAAAATTGTTTTTTTTTTTTTTACTATTTTTAAAATAAACACACTATATTTCATTGATATATAGTGATTAATAAATCATCAATCATATATATATATATATACACGTGTTTATTTCTGCTATAATAGTATAATACAATTTTAAACAAGATTATGATATCTTGTTGTTTAAAATGCACTTTCAATGGAATAAATAAATCAAAACCCTAAAAACTCATTAGAGAATGAAACTTTGTGAACTAAACAACTTCAATTTATAACTCTTAAAATTCTCTTCTAGATTTTGGACAAAGTTGGTACAAAACAAGTGCCCAAAGAAGGACAATTTTGTTTATTGGTTAGACTAAACATGTGAGCTCACACACATATATTCCATTTTTATTACTTTATATTTAAAGTTGTTATTAATATTAATATTAAAGTTTAATAACTTCATTCATAATATTAATAACTTAATAAGAATTTCCAGAAGAAGGGTGTTCCCGAGCAAGCATACCCTCAGATTTGATATGATGCTAGTTAACACAAAAGGGAGTTGTGGATATCACTTTTCTTGATGCATTTCATGCGCTCTTGTCACTCCATCTACTATGGCACAAAGTGGACACAATATTAATCTACATTTGAATATTGTTGGCTACATAGGCATGTATAGGAGGAATCAATATGAAACTTTTATTACATTGGTAGAGATGGAAGAAAATATTCACAATATAGAATGCAACTCACCTTTCTATCCATGGATTAACCAACATCTCCTTCTCCTTGGATGAGTATAGTGAGAAACAAGTGCAAATTCTTAGAGATTTTTCTCAATAATTGTTATGACTAGCTCATTTTTTTCTTGCAACACTAGTAGTATTTTTTATCTTCTCATGTTGATGCATATCAAATTTTGGTACAAATAGTTTCCTTTTATAAATTTCTATGTACAAGATGTTCTCATTAGACAAGGTCATAACATCCTAAAGAATCTAAATTAAGTTACTAGTTTAGTTTTCATTTGGGCAGTGGGGTAGCAAATTTTTTTTAGTGTGTGTAATCTTTATTTTCATTTGTGCACCCCATAATAGAAATGTTATAATGTGTGTAATCCTCATTTTCATTTGCAAAGTCGGAAAACAAAGATTGTTTAGTGTGTGTAATATTCATTTAAGGTAATGCAAAGTGTCTAACTTAAAAAAGTTAAAAAGAATTGATAATTCTATTTAAACTTGGTGATATAATTAAACTTGATGATATAATTAAACATAGTTAATATTTGTAGTCAAATTTTATAATCAATAGTAAACAGTCAACTATGATTAACACTAATCAACCATAACTTTACTATAACCAACCATAGTCAACCTTGTTCATCCATAGTGAATGGTTAATCAACTATATTCAACTATAGTCAATCTAAACTATAGTCAAAATTTAAATATTTTTAATAATATTAAGATAGTTTAAAATACAACTACTAAAATTATGAAAATTAAATAAGATCTCTTTTTTTATAGAGTTTAGAATTGTTTAATAATATTGATATTAATATTAATAAATTTTAAAAGAATTTATCAATAACATTAATATTGAAATTTATTAATAAGTTTCCATAGATCATTTATAATGTGTAAAATTGTTTATTAATATTGATATTAATATTAATAAGATATTAAAATTTATAAATTTATAAATTTCTGATTGAGATTTTTATTATATTTCTTTATTCAATAATAAGTCACAATTAAAATTATTTAAGGTTACTTTTAAGTAATATTACAAAAATTATTTATAATATTATATTTATATTTCATATTTATAAAGTTTACTAATAATATGGAATAAATTGTAATGTTTGTGTTTAATATTGTTTATTTAATATTTTAAGCCTTTTATATATTTATTCTTAAATATAACTTTTTTTACTTACAACCATATTTAATTCAATGATGGTTATCTATGGTCATTATGGTAATCCGTGGCTAACATGGTCAACCATATTCATCTATAGTTAAACATTAACAACCATGGTCAACAATGTACACCCATAATCAACTACAATTGGCCATATACAACAATGCATATAAATTGACATTGCAATATGAAAAATAAATATCAACATGGCAATGCATGAGACAAAAATCAACATAACAATATAATTAAAAAACTTGGCATCATAATGTCGTGAACAAGAATTATGTATTACCCATGGAGAGACTTATTATGTGACTATTATTTATTTATGGGTTGAGGAAAATAATGATGAATGAGAATTTATATTAGTATATTAATCTTATGAGAAATATGTTAGAGGATAACATGAGAGATTAATCCCTAACCATCATGAAAAAATAGTTGAAGTTTGTTAAAAAAATAAAAATAAAAAAATCCTCCTCTTGTCTCTTTTTTCTAGAGGATATCAAAGAGAAACAAGGAAAAAAAATAGATAAGACACATAACACACCCCCATTAAAATTTACAGGTGTGGAGAGAAATACCCTGTGGTGGAATTTGTACAAGGTATTGTGGATATAACTATAGCATCTTGTAAACCATACCAAAGGAAGAGAAAGAATGGTAAACCAAAAAAAGGGTTAGCGCATGCCGCAAAAGGTTGTGGAGGTAGATATTTGAAATCATTCTTCTTCCTAGTTTTACCTAATAGTTAGAGGGAGAGCTAGAGAGGAAGTGAACTTACAAGTCACTTCATAGCTAAGAGGAATGTGGAAGCTTCTAGCTTATTTATGAAAGGATATAAATAAGTATTAATACTTGAAGTAGTCAATATAAACTATGCGGTTAATGATTTGTTGGTAAATGAAAAGTTATAAAAGTTATAGTGTGAGGTATTTCACAAAATTATGTTTGTTTTCACTAACTCTGTGTTGTAAGAAACAAGAGATACAAACAAAAATCAAGTTAGGAGACTTGTTTCTATAGTTGCAAGTAAAAATGGAATTGTCCATGAACACAAAAAAAGCTAGAAAAAACAAAATGAAATATAACCTATATTTGAATGGTAAAAGAAATGTCATTAAAACAATAACCTCAAAAGAAGTGTCATTAAAAAAATAGTGTTTTTTATTATTGGAAGTAATGACTTACAAAATAGTATATTTACTATTTTAGTAAAGTTATGTCAGGGTTTTATGCCGAGGTTAGACATATGAAATCCTAAGAGCAATATGTCACTATGAGGACTCCACATAGTGGGTCGTAAGCATGAGAAGGCTAGGCCATAGAGAAATATTAATAGTTTCCCATTATAAGAATATATCATGCCTCTAGACTAAATAAATAGATGTATGCATAAGTGTATGTATATATAGTTATCATAATTGTCATCATATGTTCTTTCTTATTAAGAAAGAAGTATTACATTCTATATTTTTAATAAATACAAGAAGTGAGTCTATATAAGAGGAGTCTATGCATTACAATGGAGAAGATACGGAACCAGTAACCTAAAAAAAATATAATATTTGTCCATAACCAGAAACAAAGTTCGTCTATAAGAATAACATATAATTGTAATATCCCATTACCTTAGACATGCAAGAAGTGTTTCAAGATTATTTTAGTAAATGTAAATATCACATGGACAGTTATAAAACAAGAAAGAGCTCTTTCTACGTAAGTTACATGATAGGTTGAAAGCCGTAAATATTTTAAAGATTAAAGTAATCATATTCCATAGCAGAAGACAAAAACAATACATTGAAGAATGTATAATTAAAAATAAACCCTAGGATGGGTTTGGACCTTCAAGTCCTACGTGTATCACTATCATATATTTTCACCACAATACAGACCCTCAGTCCGATGATCATGAGGAATTAAAAACAAAACCGTTCATACAGTTGAGTAGATAAAGAAAAATTGTGGCCCTTCTATTTTTCCGGGCATGACCTCTCCAATAACGTAAGTGAAAACCCTTGGTCTGAGTTAGGCTTAACTTTAAACTTTTACAAGTTGCAATATGCAATTACGCGCAAGAAGTTCTGCTACCCATGATCTGGAAAAAAGAGAAGTTGTGTTTACATTTGACCTTAAATGTGTTCAATCAATGTGTTTCCATACAATGCATGACCTCTGCGTCATGTATGGAACCTTGTAAAAGAATTCAATATACTAATAACTAAATCTATGTGTTGCACTGTTGATGATGAAAGGGCCAAAAACATGCATCTGCTAGAATCTTAGAAGAGTTATAAGCATATATATTACAAGTGTAGTTAATGCGAAAGGGAAATATAAATAAATTCTGTACCTGTGTATATGTATGAATACTATGTATACATAAGTTGTCTTTTTTCTTTAAAATAAAAGGGTCAAGTGTCTTAGGGAACCAAGGAAGAGCCCATCGAAGGGTCATGTATTAATAACAAGGGGCGCTGCATGGCAGCAAGTCCCTCCCTTGAGCTGGAAAGCTCTATAAAGAACAGTACAGGAACAGTACAGTGATCCAAGAGCATGGACACAAGAAGCGAAGTAATAAGCTTAAGTAAGTGGCGAAGGCAGCAGTTGATGTGGGTGAAGCTGTAGATTCATAAGATGTTGACTCAGTCGATCCAGCAGAAGCAAAGGCGGGGTAGCAACATAAGTCGAAGCGAAAGAAGGATTGGAACCGCTGGATTTGCTATTGAAATGGAGTAAACCGCTAGATTTGCTATTGAAATGGAGTAAACTTGGTGACCGGCTGAGGAAGTCTGTTCTGAACGAAGTTGCAGAGACCGGGAGCTTCAGGTATCAGCAAGTGGATGTCACCACGCTTTCCAATGAGACTCGCAAGAAGTTCATTGAGAGGGTGCTGCAGGTGGCCGAAGTGGACAACGAGCGGTTCTTGACGAAGTTCAAACAGAGGATTGACAGGCAAAACAGAGTATCTGGCGTCTAGTTTGAGCTTTTTGGGATGGTAAAATTATATGAATGTCATAGAATTGCGATGATAGAGGCTATTTTTTGGTTTCACAGAGTTGGGATTGTGATACCAACGATAGAAGTTCGGTTTGAGCACCTGAACATTGAGGCTACTTTGTTGAATGTTAGTCTGAACATAATTGAGGTAAAGCACTGGACAATATATTTGTGAATTGTTTGTGCTTGTCCTTGCTTTTTAATTAGTTTTGGTGTGCAAGGTTAGTAAAAGTAATCTTGCTTGTCAGTCCCACCTGGGAAATACCAATTCCATTGCAATTAGTTTTGAAATTACTCTTACCTCTGAGTTACGTGCCTCTGTCATGACCGAGGCCCTTGCTCATACACTTAGCATCAACGCTCGGCTCTCCTTTTCCAGAGAATCAACCCAATTCCTTACTCTGATATGATATTGGACAGGTGAAGAATGAAATCCAGAACCCTTTTGATATCAATGAAAACCAGGACATGTTTGAGCTTCAGGCATGGAATCCTATTTGAATGAAAACCTGGAGATGTGTGATATTCAGGCATGGATTCCTATTTCCATTACTCCCCTTCAAGCCAAAATTCCGTCTATTGCCAATCAGTGTCAACACCTGGCTCCGGTATCATGTTGGAAATTCTACAGGTAGAAATTAAATACAGAATCTGTCCTCTGCGAGCCAACCTACTCTGCCACTGAGCTTTATGTCCCTTTATATTATATTAGCGTGTGGACTGTTTTTCGAACTAAATGTCGAATCTGTTTATTGTCTACTGGGATAAGATTCCATTCCACTGGCTAAAATGGCCGTCCCTATCGAAGTGCTCCAATATTTCAATGAGGGTCCCATTACATAGCAAATGACAAATGAGTCCAATGAGTTTATAAATGTTCTATATTTTATTTTGTTTTCAATCGAGTCCCAATTGTTTCAAGTAGCACATTTTCTTATAGCAATAGTCCATGCTACATAAGGCCCCAAAGTTACAAAATTAGCTATTAGGCTCGTTCATGTTATAGGTTATTTGAACAGGACTCAGGTTGACAATAGGGTTTCTTTATAAGGAGATGGAGGGTTTACCGAAATAGCAGGCATATTCATCAAAGTCTAACTCACAAGTATTCTGCCAATTCTATTTTTAAACTACCATATACTTGTTTCATAGATTTCAATTGACTAGCAGACCCGACACGACTATATATTTAATCTTATTCACTTCTCCGTGTTAGTTCAACAAAAGAGGGAAGAAGTTTTTTAATTAAATCAATTATAAATTGATGATTACGATGTTACTTATATGCGGTGTTTGCATGAATCGCAAGTGTCTTTTGCATTGTAGGTGTCAAGCAACACAAATTCCAGTTTTTAGTAAGTTATGTGTGGGCTAGTGGGGGGAGGTGATCTAGGATGTACATACATGGTGAAAGATCTATTGTTGAATCTAAAGCTCCTGGATACATGGTCAATGCTGGTCAAACCCAACCTTTTTGGTCACAAAAGAAGCAAAAAGCCAGAGTTACCTAAACTGATTTCGTTTTGTTTTGGAAATCAGTTAAGATTAGAAAAGATAAAAACCACATTTTTTGTAAAACCAAAAACATTTGCATCATAAAGTAGTGAACGAAGGATAGGAGACAAGTACATTAAAAGACCGCGTATTGTATTTTCCAGGACGTTGTTGCTCTTGTGTATTGTTTCCAGAACATTGCTCTTGCATGTAACTTGATTTCCAGAACTTAATTACAGGCATCGTTTTACCATTACAGTGTTTATGCGTTAACGTTTTCATCACTTGAAGTTTCCTAAGTGTGCCAATGAAGCGTGGACGGGCCCTACGTGGAGATTGGTATACTTTTATTTTCATTTCCATAGCGTTTTCAAATCTGAATAGTGTTGAATAGTGTTGATGTTATTTTTCTTGCCTGTGAGTTATTAGATTCCATTAGAAGTTCTTGCAAGTATTATTCATGGTGATAGCTTGAGAATTCGATTGCTAGATTATTGAACAAGATCTTGTAAAAGCTTTGATCGACCATTGAATTTCGAAGTATCTCTGTGGACTCTGTTTTCATGCATTTGAATTTTAGTGTGCTTAAAAGAGTTTTTGGTTTTCATGAATGCTTAGTGTGTTAGCTGGAAAGAGCTTTTGTGAATAATATCCTTATAAGATGGTTGAAAACTCAGACTAGTAACATGTTGTTCCTTTAGAACAGTTAATTAAATTAGATGATCTAAGTGTTAAGGTGTGAAAGGAAACATATTTCAATCTCCTGTAAATGAGTGCTGTAGCCTGTCACAATAGACACTTAGTTAGGTAGATGAGATCCTTTTAGGTCTATAGACTTTAGACACATGCCTCTAAGTTTACCTACCTTGGTTGACATTAAATTTAGTCTAATCTAGTACCCTAGATTAACCACTACAAACCTTGTCAAGGCTATAAACACATGCTGGCAACAGAGGCTATATCTGTGATAAATGAGTAAACACCAAAAAAAATTGATCTCTAGAAGACACCTGCTATATCACTTTAAATATTATTATTGGTTGGCACAAACATTTGTATTTTTATCACTACAAGAGTAAAGTAGTTGAATTAATAGATTGAGTAAGTGATTATGATTCTAGAGAAATGTTGCTCACTTTATAACTCATGTAAT
Organism: Pinus taeda; assembly: GCA_000404065.3. Taxonomy (NCBI): domain Eukaryota; kingdom Viridiplantae; phylum Streptophyta; class Pinopsida; order Pinales; family Pinaceae; genus Pinus; species Pinus taeda. Next base: position 11,754 of record APFE030401502.1, on the reverse strand, counting down.
TCTTATTCCTATAACCCTAATTACTTTAAAAGTTTTAGGAATTTCATAAAACTACTCATATATAATTGGTTCTCCTAAGTGAATCGCCAATTGTTGTGCTGTGAAACAACCCTCCCATTTATATATAGAAATAGTTGATGTTAGAAATATAAATGGGGACCCTTTTTAATTTTTTTAGTCTTAGAATAATAAAACCCAACTCTAAGAAATTGCCTCAAAAAACTCTTAAAACAACCTAAAGATACGATCTTCATCGCAAATCGCAAATCGTGTTTTTTTTCATGTAATGAACATAAAACACCTTTAAGAAATTGTGATGTGTGATCAAACCTCCTCCAGATTAAACAACTTGCGAACTTGCAATCACATTTCACAGAAATCACAAGTAATTAAGCCTTTCCACTATGAATTTCATTAACGATTTGCAAAGTGCGATATTGTGATATCGTAATCGCATTTTCGCCTTACAAGCAGGAAACACTACATTACATTATTTTAAAGATTGTGATGTTCAAATAGAGTGGTAAGAATGTGAGTTAAATGTGTTTGAATATAATAATGAATGATTTGATAGGTTAATAAATGTTTAACGGCCTAAAGAGAGGTAATGATTTTCCAAGTTATGGGCAGTTAACATTGGATATCTCATCCAAACCTTTCCCATGATCCAAAGTCATTTCAAAAAATCTTTTAGTCTTAATTCCCCGATACCATCTGCGCTAATATATCTTGTCCATTTCAAGCAAGCTACAAAAGACATGTCATTAAGGAAGGTGATGCAGAAATAGAAGAAACAAAGAATTGCAGAATCCGAGTTTATAGAAATGGCTCCTATATTCTCTAATACAGTCTGTAGCACTGATGGGGGAGCAACAACCTAGGAGGTCCTATACAATAGGCTTGAGGATGGGCATCCCAAGGTTACTGTCACAAAAGCAACAACTGATTCAACAAGACCTTCAGGACTCCATTTCAAGGATGCCGCATGTTATTTCCTTCATAGGACAGGAGTGAGAGCTAAAATCCTGCCATACACGGATATGATCAAGTGGGTGGTGGAAAACCTCACAATTGAAGATAGGAAATTCAGGAATTCGTGAATGGAACTCATGGGGTCATTCCGAGCAAAGGACATGAAACAAATGTACCATATACCTGACCCTCAGGATATATATGATACCACATACGTGGCCAAATTCGCAAAGAAGAACCAAGAGCCCATCAAGGTGATTCAAGGATGGAGAGTGTTGGAGAACAAATTCAAATTTGAGAAAATGGGTATGTATGTTATAGCTTCTTTGGAAAACCCCTACAACTATGTAGCTGCTATGTTATGTAGACTATATGGATTACCCAGTAATGCTAAGTTTTCCATAGAATGGATTCCTCTGATTGATGCCTGTGTTAATTCCCACATTATGAATTGGGCCACCATCTTATCTGATAACCTAGCCACCATCATTACTGAATAACGACATAAGAGATACTCATCTCTAGTGAGCCTTCCTCCTTTCTATTTTAGTGCCTACATTATGGATGCCATCTATTTTTGTACTGAATTTCCAATAATGGGCTGGAAATGGACTTTACAGGACCCTTACCCTATCCATCTAAATAATAGGAAATATGGGAATCCCATTACATACCCCATTTCTATAAAATATGTCATGTGGTTATTTTGTCACTGCATCAACTAATTTTTAATAGGAAAGCCCCCAAGTTTTCCCAAGAAGCTGCTACGGACCTTCTGGCTGTCGGAAAATATTTTGTTGAAGAATGATTCACCTTTGTTAGGGTTTTGGTAGCACAACAAACCCACATGTCCTCCCCTTATAGATTTATGAAAAATTGTTGGCAAGGGAAATCACCTACTAGACCGTCGGAAAAGGCCTGAACAAAGTTCTCGAAGAAAGTAAGAAATTTTTATGGCCACCTTTTCCTATCAATTATGGTTCCTTTTCTTTGGAGAATTTTAATCATGCGATAAATGAATCAGTAAGCATGGAAGGCCTCAGGCTTCATACTTTGCCAAAAAGGTAATTTGATCCCAACAAAGTAGCATATAACTTTGAAAAATCGTTCAAATGGGAAAGGGTAAATCTGAGTCCTGGAGATTTTGGAAACCTTCAAGAATTTAGAAACAGAAGGCTCGAAATAATCCTGATACACTTGTTGAAAATTGAGGACAAGCCCACACCCAGTGTGACTGTCAATAGCGAAGGACCTAGTTCTCACATTGAATCTTAGGTAAATACTGAGAAAACACTGGATATAGGGAAGGCCCATGACACTGATAACACAGAACAATCCAGCAGGAAGTCAGTCGAGAAACAAGTTATGAACACCCCACCTAAAGAGATTAGTTAAAAGGTCAAAATCGATAGTTTGGAATAGGAGTGGGATCAGTTTAATAAGAAACTTCAAGACACTCCCAACACCATAGATACCCAGTAAAAAATGGAGTGTCAAACTCTGAATAATCAGTGCAATACAAAGTCCAAGCCAATAGATGAGAAAGCAACAACATCTCAACAGACTGAGATTATCCTTGTCTTCTACAGCCCGTTGCACAAGGCTGTAGTAAGAAGACATAGGAAAAGGAGAAGGGTAGAAACACCTGAGCTTCCACCTGGAAATGAGCCAATGGACGTAGTCTGGAGAGACATTCCTTCCAACTAAGCTAAGAACTTGACTAGATTATCATAGTTTATGGGAGCATATGCAATGACCACCATGGAACAAGCCACCAAAGTCTCTATTTTTTTAGAGAAAAGGAGGAGAAGATCGTACAACTCAAGTAGAAGCTCAAAATAGAGAAGGCAAGTGTCAATAGGCAAGCCACTGACTAACTCACCCAATTGCAAGAGAGCATGGAGATCCTGAAGATAAGCCATGAAGCTGATATACCATCCAAAAATATGCAACTCCAAGAATTGCAGCAAGCCATGGAAAGATATAAGGATACTCTGACTGTCGAGGAGTTCATTAAAGAGGCATTAGAATTGAATTCCCTTCTGATGAAACAACAAGAACAATTCTGCCAAAATATGTCACACTTCGTTTCTTATCTGATCACTAGCGACCAGCTAACAGATAAAGCGATTGACCAAAAAACTAAGTTTACTGATCTAAACACTAGAACCTCAGAGTTCATCAAATGGCAAGAAACAGAAGATGGGAGGAAAACCAATCTGCCTGAGATTGAGGAGACTCACAGGGACATCCTTTTCATGAATTGGGATGCAAGGATCAAGCAAACGGAGCTAGTAGTGGAGAGAGTAGCTGGGGTGGCGAAGAACATAATCAAGGTGGTAAACCACACTCTTTTTTCCACCAACATGGTAAAAGAAGGCAATCCAAAAGAAATACCTGATTTACGTGATTTGCATAAAAGTTGGTAGGAAAAAGCAGAAACTCAAATGGAAGAAATCACAAAATTGGTAAAGACCAACTGGGATTCATATTGGAAATAACTTGTCAAGCCGCAAAGCCAAATCACAACCCTTAACTGCTCACTTCATTCGACTCAGCGGATATTACCACCTCTCATCGATGCGATCTTTGTAGGACAGGTCAGAACACATTTTGGGGCACCTCCTCAAGTCAAATTGATGGCCAACATATGCGATTTGAAGGACAAGCTGGTAGACAACAAGCCATAATCGCAGCCTCTGCTCATCAAGCCACTATTTATTTTTAGAGTTAGTTAACTAGTTAGGAGGAAGGTTGTTTGAAACCTTAATTTTTTGTATGATCTATTTTTACACATTAGTTAGAATAATATTTATACCCTTCTCATGCATTTAGAGAAGGGTCCAGAATTTTATCAAAAACATTTGCAAAGAATGCACTATTGTAAGTTTATGAATTCTTTGGTGAAATTATGGAACATGATCGTTTCTTTTAAATATTAGACTACTTTTCTTTGTTGATGTACTATTGTATACATGGGAGATAATTTGATCTGAAGAAATGAGTTGATCCATGTCATTAGTCACATGAGAAAAACTTCACACATATGGTACTTTTATCTTATTTGATTGAATATGTTTTTGTTTAATTAGTGACAACACTTTATTTTCATTAGCTATGTATTGGATACATTCGTTCTGTTAAGCATCAATTGCACTATTGTATGATGCCTAGCTGAAATTGTCTAGTTTCATATATAAATCATCATATATGCGATATAGTTTATGCAATTTCTTTGACTAAGTATTTAGTCAAAGAAATTAACTTTATACGTTATCATCTCTGTTTTATGCGTGATTGATCTTTATTATCAAATGTCAAGAAGATATCTTTGTAGATCATATATCACACAAGAATGCTCAGGTTTATATTAGAATAAGTTAGTTAGATATTTTCATACTAGAATAGGTCATTTAGATTATCATTATTCTATTGCAATCACTCACGAACCACCCACTCTCATCTTAAAACCCACACTGGGAAACTGATCCTATTATCCCTGGTCGGAGCCACCACTTTAAATGGAAAAGGAGTTGTCTTAAGGTCTGAACGGGATGGTTATCCCACATGTTTTGGCAGCAAAAATCTGATGCTGCAGCATGTGGATGTAGAAGTCTTTATATTTAATGGGCCTTTTACTGGGGCTACATTTCTAGGGTATGTCAAGATCAATTTTCTAACGTTTACTTCATAGGAAATAACAAATTTGCTAAAATTTACTTCATAGGAACAGGGAAGGAGATAATTGATATTGACATGAGTCTTAAAGGGGATAAGACCACATGCAAATCCTAGTGATTTTGCTGTAACGAAAAATCCTCAAACCAAGCACACCTAATCCTAATGAAGTCCATTGTTTATAGAACAACCATTGCAAAAGGTGCTTGAAACCTTCACCTTCATTATGAAGAAGCTGAAAATGGAAAGGTAGCGGTGAATTTCTTCAAGCAAGGCATAAATTATGATCTTGTGTTAATGGATGAAGGAAGGTAAAAATGGAAATGTAGCGGTGAATTTCTTCAAGTAGAGGAGAATTTATGATCACGTGTTCATGGAAAAAGAAATGGTTATCATGGATGGACATGAGGTAAATAAGTTTTAATTCATACATAGGTTTGTTTCATTTTGGCTTCTTCTAATTTTTTCATTTAATCATCGCTCTTCTCATATTTTAAATGGTTGTCATGGATGGACATGAGGTAATAAGTTTTAATTCATTTTACATGTAGGTGTGTTTCATTTAGGCTGCTTGTAATTTTTTCATTTAATCATCTCGCTTGTCATATGATGCAATACTTTTTCTTGTGGGTTCACATTTCGATTCATTCTTACCCTAGAAAACACTAGATTCTATGTCAAGGCTACAGGACAATTGAGATCAATGGGAGTTAAGACAATAATCATTTCACTGATTGGAAATGATTTCCAATCTGATGAGGACCTCTTTTTTGATGGATGGATTCAAATGCAAGTTTTGAGCATCTTTTGGCTGAATAAATGCTCCTCACTCGCAATCTCTTAGTGGATACTATTGTTTCTAATTTGTTTGACTTATCTAGCCACATTTTGGTAAGAGGTGGCTATTTGATATTCTCTCTTCGAAACATACATAAAGGGAAAATTTTTCAAAATATGTCAGAGCAGTCATCTCTATCAAACTTCCTTTTCAAAATCTTAGGTCAATCTTTTTTACTAGCTTAGGCAAACATAATTAAACTCATTCAATCTTGACCGCACTTCATAAGATTTGACTAGGTTGTGCCCAAACTCAAACAAATTAGACATATTTAGAAACAAATTTGGGAATTCTTATTTTAATGTTGCAGAGTAAGAATAGAGTGTAGCACAAATCCCCAATTCCATACATAAAGGCTTTATTCTAGAGGACGATAGAAAAGAGGTTGACATGTTCTTCCTTTTTACTAAAGAAGTAAATACCATTTTATCAAGTGCATAACCAATAATGTTGGGTTCTTTTGTTTCCTGCAACCTTTGAGTACATGTGGACCCATGTTCAAATTAGTAGATTTTGTTCCTCATTATTTGATTGCTTATCATCTTTATTTTGCCCAATTTACTATTTATAAAGTTTCAAGGTCTAACTTTTTAAAGTCTAATTTTTTAAAGGGTGCTAGCTCAATGGAAGAGTGTGTGATTTACAAGTAGAAGGTTGGTTTTTCAATTCCATATTGTCCTGATATTCATATGGAATGGTGATGATCAAATTTTGGTGATAGAGGCTCTTTTCACCATCACTCATGAACTTATGGTGACATTTTTCGATTCTCACTAAAATATGAAATGGTGACAGTCAATGAACGCCACCATATATATGCATCAATAGTGACGGCCATGAAAGGCCCATCACCATAAATTATTGTTGTTTAAATGAAATGGTGACGGTCAATGAACGTCGCCATATATATACATCAATAGTGACAACCATGAAAGGTCCATCACAATAAATCGTTATTGTTAATATGAAATTGTAAGGTCCCAGCTTACCAACCATCAATATTATACTAAGGCTGACTCAAAATGTGATTTAAGTTTAAGTTTTTAAGACGTAAAAGTTAATGCAAGGTTATATATCTATATTTTTATTTGTATTTTTAGTGGTATTCTTTACACTACATACTAATTTCTATTAACTAACTAACACATGGTAATATTAAACTTCTCATTAAGGCTACAAGGTCATGGTTCCTCAAGATCCAAAACATACAACCATAAGTCTTAAAATAAAATTTAAATCATAGAATCTTTAGTGGAATAAATAATATCAATATTTACAAACCACAATTTCCAATAAGCTAATTGTTCATTCTATTGCAATTAAGAGTGTTTAAGAGTGACTAATTTGATTTTGTTCTAGATAATATGCCTATGAATTCTTTGGTAAAACAAAGGGAAGAAAAACAAGGTAATTCAACTTCTAAAGGAGTGGTTTCCAATTATTATGAATTCATATGTGAGCTAACAATTACAACTTTTCACCTAACCAATTTGACTTCCATGGATTTTTACTTCAATGGAATCATCATGCTTATTCTTTGAGATATTTCCAAAAACACCTTGGTCGCAAATCCTAAATTTACTTAGTCATTTTTATAGACAATTCATAGATGTAATTAGCTACAACCATTGAAGCATTATGTCAAACAGTTTGCAAGCATGAAATGTACAGCCATTGAGACATTTTCCAAAACACTTACAACCATAACCCTTAAGGTGATTTCGCCAAAATTAACTAACATGAATCTAAGATTACATAATTTCTTTTTCTTTGTCACAAATGCAAAGAAGTGAACCTAATAGATAAGTAGAACTGTCATCCATATTGATTGTTGCATGTACAAAAATTTAGGCACATAATGACTATAAATATTTAAGAATTTTTACAAATAGCTCGCAGCGATGTAGCTACATCCATTGCGAAGTTTGAACAATGGTTAGTAGTCACAAAACAAGTTGCTAACTATTAAACTATCAAACAAGCAGTCACAAGTTTATAAAATTATCAATGTATTAACCATTGATACTTTAATAATTCCAAGTTTATATAATAGATTGATTTCATAAAAACAGATTACCAAGTAAATCACAGATACAAAAAAAACAACAAGACAAACCACTAGGCAGCAACAACAAATCTGTAAAATATAGAAGATTATAGAACCAGATTCAGAAACTCTATTTTTTGAAATCAAAGTTGGGGTGACATTGCCAAATGGTACAGATACCCCCTGAAGTTAAAATAAATCAAAACAGAAACACCCAGAAATGCAATCATTTAAAACCATGACCAAAAACAAATTCATACTCTCATTTATCCCTTTTCTTAAACATATACACTGAATTATCTACAGCTGTAAAAATATAAGGAAAACCTAAATTTATGCTATTAACATGTTTTCAGAAAACTCATGGCAGCTTGAATGCTTCATCCATTAAGACATGATGTAAATCAACTTGCAATGAAACTTGTACAAAAAAAGAACTTATATAAAATAATCTACAACTATTGCAAAATTCATTCAACATTTAGTGTGCAGCATTTGATATACATATAAGTTTCAGTCAACAACCAAATAAACAAAACCATGTAATGAACTACAAAAAGAAACACAATATAATGTTGTCAACATACTTGGCAGTGAATTTATACAACTCAAAAAATGGGAGTATGCTCCAGCTCCAATATCCTTACCAACTCATTGTGAACCACTTGGTTTTCCTCCCAACCATATCCAGGAAGAAATTCTCCCCCTGGAACCCCCGAGCTACAAACGCTGACAAGCAGTACCAAAAGACAACAGTAGAGAGATTTGCAAAGAAAACTAAGGAAGCAAATTTTCACTTCCTCTCAATACCATTCATGGCCAACCTCAATAGCTAGAGATCTTAGGATTTTAACAATAATTTCAGATTTATTATGGAAGCAATTAGCTACTCTCCATATCTCTCCCTTTCACTATTTTCCTCAAGTCTCTTCCACTCTTGACCTCCTAATCCCCAAGTGAGAATACATGAGACTCATATAAAGGAGGAGCAACCAATTATTGTCATAAAGGAGGAGTAATGTGCATGCATTGGATTCCCTTTAGAGGAGTGTAACTTATGCTATTAAGGAGAGGTATGCATGCCTTAGTTAAGGAGAGTGTAACATATGCATTCAAGAGAGCGTAAGAGGAATATTTTATGACATATTTTTAATGAGTGAAAAGGAATATGTCATTCTTTCATGAGTGCATAAAATAGAGTATAATGAATTATTTAAAAGAGAGAGAGAGAGAGTTACATAGAGCCATGAGAGTCATGAAGGATATGTGTGAATTGATTGAGGAGATAAAATTGACTTGTAATTCCTTTTTAATAATAATATCATAGTCTCGTAAAAGATAATAATAATATTAATAATATTGAGGATTCAATCAAGATTGAATTGTTAGGATTGATTAATGATAAGTTAATTAATTTTTCTTCAACTCTTCTTGATTACCAATTTATGTAAAGTGATTTACTATTTTTGGAAAGTCGTGCTTGAGATGCTGGACATGACTTTCTATTTTTAGAAAGTCATTCCAGAATTGTGAGAATGAAATTTTATTTAAGGAAATTTATCCATGAATGGTATTTTTATTTTGTAGAATAGGTATTCCGCACCCCTATTTCATGCATCTCTGTGCCTTAGTAGATTGAGGACTCCGTGCTCTGATCTACTCCAAAGATCCAAGATTCCACAACTTCATCTTTTTAAATATTCAGGACTCTGTGCCCTAAATATACAAGACTCCACGTCTTTATCTTTCTTGGATTTAGGACTCCGCATCCTAATTTCCATGCCCTCACATCTACTGTGCTTTGAAACTTTGTGTTTCTCCTTATGGTACTATCGTGAGATTTTACCCATCTGATGGTTTGTTGGTATGGCCTTGTTCAAAGACCTGCACACATAACAATATCATAGATCAAAGGAATCAAATGAATTTCATAATGAAATTAACTTAATCACATTTTACCCAAAATGGTGCATGGCTTCCATAGTCATTTTGGTTTTGAAGAAATGACTTCCACAGTCATTCATAATTGAACATCCTTGTTGGAAAATGACCAGGTACCCTACCACATCCTGCTTAGTACAACATTAGACATATATAATCACAGAAATCATGTATCATCCATAAATCATAATTAACCATCTATTCTGCATAACCATGAGAATCAATGGGTATATGTGTCTCAATCTTGGATCACCATCCACGTCATACACTAGCTTCATAAATCAGATACAAACAAAAAAACATATGTATAACATTTTACTTAACCAAAAATATCTAATAAAGATAATCATTGATGCCACATATACGAGGAAATATAACTATGTATGTAAAACATTATTCCTTAATCAAGTGATGAACCTATCATTCATATATATATATAGATATTATATCTATATATAGATAACCCTTGATAGCAGTGACAAAACTATACTAGAAAAATAGGACACTACAGAAATGGTTACGGTCACTATCCGTCATTATAATCATTACTTGTGAGGAACATTGAATGTCACCACAACACCTATACTTATGGCGATGCCACTTTTGGGAACATTCAATTTTTTGGTGACATAGGATAAGGTCTATCACCATTGCTCATATGAAATGGTGATGGTCACTATCCGTCATTATAAATCATAATTAGTGACAAACCTTGAATGTCACCACAACACTTATACATTTGGTGATACCACCTTTGGTGACATTCAGTTTTTGGTGATAGAGGCTCTTTTGAGATTCACCAGTCAGCTTATGGTGACATTTTTAGACCCTCACTAATGTCCTTTTTTCTTAAAATGAACCTGTGCATTCCCTTGGTTGATTTTGGATTTATTTATCGATGAGATCCCATATTGATGCCTGGAATATTGCATGGGGGTGATCGGTTGAAAGAAAGATTTGGTTTAGCCATGTCTATGGTCAAATGGTACGTGGAAGTCCAGAAACTAGTCGGCTCTTGGCTATGTTTAACAAAATCTAAGTAATCTAATTTCTCTTAATTTTGTACTTCTTAATATGTGGCTTTAATTGCTGTTATTTCATTGTTATTTACATAATTTAATGTTGGTTATAAGCTTGGTTATATGATTGGTTATAGTCATGGTTATTTCATGTAGTTACTTGTAACTAAAAGGATAATGGATGCAAGACCTAATTGGTGTTAAAACAGTTAAGATAAGAGGGTGGTGATCCTTATTGTCAAGTATAATATGGGTTATCACTCATTAATACTCTGTCTTGTATTCATGTCCTCTAGATTACATCGATGCCAGCTGTTTGACAGAATCTCAATCCTAACTGGGGATAATCAATCATAGAACTGGAGTCAGTTTTTGATATATGAGTTTTTTCATTATGTAAATTATGGATTCTAAAAGCGACAGGATATTTCAGGCTGTGACATGGATTTTGGGGTTGAAAAGTGGCACATATTCTGAAGTCGTAGGCACAGGTCTGAAGAGAAAAGTCCCCAGACGTAGGCATACCCATGTTGTGCATACATCCAGAGGTTTTTAGATGCATTCTTGTCAATATCAAGGGAGTTTCCATGTGATTAGTGGTATAAAATATCAGCGGGTCCCAGCGGCTAGTAAGGGAAATGACTGGGATGCGTTCTGGGAGTCACATGGTAGGTGTAGAAGTTATGGAATAGTGTATTTTTGTTGATTCCACTTCGTTAATTAACACATAGGGAGTCAAATCATATCATAGTAACTTCTTGTCACATGTTTACCCCGATTGGCCCGTTACTTGGGTAGATGTGTGTTACGGGAATAAGTACCCTTGGGCTTTGGGTTGGAACCCCAACAGAGCAAGAGAAAACTACAGTAAGAAACACTCATACAACTCAAGCAACATGTTTAGATAAACAAACTATTTGATAGCGACCATACTCGGATGTCCTTCGTTTGGGTAGTTCTAGCAAGGTTCAGACCCTCTGCAACTCCTAATGGTCTACGAATCTGCAAATCAAATAATTCGAACATACATAAGAGCATATAGATAAAGCATTTTAATGAAATTAACTTTGTATCATATAATAAAATGATTAGTTATACATCAAAATAACATTCATATATGAATTACAACAATATTTGATGCATAAACAAAGGTAATCTCAGGAACAAGACATCACTTCTTTTTATTGTAGAAAGCTATAACTAACACGAAGAGAATTCACCTGAGTCTTATTCTTTTGGCTCCAGGCAGAACCGTCCTC
>APFE030401493.1:0-23033 GCA_000404065.3 Pinus taeda | reverse complement strand
ACCAGCACAGAGGCAGAGAGGCAGACACAGAGCCAGAGGAAGCCACGCAAAGGCCAACAGTGATTTCGCAGAGGGCCAGAGGGTCTGCGTGAGTGACAAAGAGGCTGTAAAAGTGATGCAGAGGGCCAGAGAGGTTGTGTAGAGCCTCAGAGGGCTAATGCAGAGGGTTTCAGGCTGACGCAGAGGGTTTTAGGCTGACACACAGGCTTGGAGGGCTAACGCTGAGTCTCAGAGAGGTGCTAGAGAGAGTTTTGTGGAACAGACTTTTAGAATATCTGCTTCCGAAGAGAGGTATTACTGCCAGATAGATTTCTCTGTTGGATGAGCTAGTTTGGCACCCAGTTGTACTCAAGAAAATCTGTTTAATAATAAAATCCTTAGAGTTGCTGCACTGGTTTTCCCAAGTTGGGTTTTTCCGGGGACGATTGTCCAAAAATAACGGTGTCCCTTGTGTGTTTGTCTATTTCTTTCAGCTGTTGATCTATAGATGGTTGAGACTGCATTGTGTTTATTTCAATATTTATATGGTTAAATAACTTGTTCAATAATTAAACAAGTAGGCGAAATAAACCAGATAGTGCTGGAAAATTTCTAACGGGTTAGACTTAGAAATTTCAACACCCTCTGGGGCTTATATCTCTCTTCAGAATCCACAAAAATCACCTGCAATTTTCAGAGCTATTCCTGCACAAACAAAAGGAAAAAACCCCAAAGCATGTATATACAAAAATATGAAATACCCAAAACCCCAATGAAGTAAAAAAATTGATATTTACAAATCTACAATAATATTCTATAGATCTAACCAATCTACAGATAAAATCCCTCTATTAGCCAGATTTAAACACGATTTTGCACAATATTTAGAAATAAATTTGAAATTTAAAGAGGCACAAGCCCAAAAAAAAAACCTGTAAGTAAGATATTCTATAAATGACTTTAGAAATTAAAACGATAGTGGGCTCTTTTAGATTCTACAAACTGAGAGTCAGTTGGTCTAGCTGAGGACTTCCCCAAACGCCCAAATTTTGAATGATAACTTCTGCACACTTAGATCTGATTGTTAGATTAATAGAGATTTAAAATTGATCATAAAATCATCAAGAAATAGAGATATCTGCTACATCTATCAAATCAAAATGATATTCTAAAAACCCAGAAATTTGTGCAAGATACGTGTACACAGATCAATCATCAAAGGCTACAAATTAACAAATGCAAATGAAAACAACAAAGTATTAAGAACAATATTACCACATAAATCTGAAAGAGGAACACCATGATTTGAAACCCCAAAGTCTTTGCGTTTTATTAATCAGAAAAAGTCACAAGAGCTTTCTTAGAGCAAGTACACGATTCAAAAATCGGATCCATATAATGGAGAGAGGCCTCTCATTTATAGAAAAATTCTCCAACGGCTAGTTGGCTTGATCCCCGTCAAAGCAATCTCAACCGTTGATGAATATCAAATGATCTTTTAATCATCATCGTTGAAATAAAGTTACTTTTTGAGGAAATTTGAATTTCACTTTTAATGAACTCAAAAGGTTCAAAATATTTTGAAATTTTCAATATTCCCTTGACTAAGGACCTCCAAAAATTAAAAACTTTAAAACCCACGAATTTAAAATGTTGGAGAATTTAATTTTTCCTAGGATCTAAATTAATTAAATTTTTGGCTTTAGCATTTTAATTTATTTTAGCCTGGAATTTTAATAAATTGACTCATGAGGGGATTATTAATTTTTCCAACCCTCTAATATTTAGCCATGGTGTCTAACTATGAGGGACCATGCACTAAATATTTCTTTACATGAAATATTACATTTCTAACCCATGAAGGGGGAACACCAGTTCGTTATAGACCCTCAATAATTAACCATTTCTGTGATACAATATGATATGGTAGACTAAGTGATTTGTAATAAAATAATGTGACAAAATAGTTAAAATTATTCCCAAATCACTTTTAAGAGACTCGATAAATAACAATAGTTCTAATTTAAAATCCTGACGACAAAATCCACCCTAGCTTTGGGGTGAGGCTGGAGGGAAAAACTCTACTGATCATCTGTGTTTAGAAAGACACATGAATCGGTGAGACTAAAACCCTACTAGGATAGAAATCATTATCAGAAATATAAATTTACCTAGGTTGTTACATACATTTGTCTTATTAGGATCATTTACATTATAAAATGCAGAATGGGTTTACAAAACTCCAGTGTACATATAGCTAATAATGATGAATCTGTGGATCATCTGAGTGCTCGGACATGATGGAAATCCATGTGCGAAAAGATGTATAGCTATGGGGTAGTTGACATGGAGTGGTCAACAGAGCCTAAGATCTCTGACTTGATGTTGACACTGAATGCCATGACTCACCTCAACCTACTTGAGGATATTGTTCCACCACCAGTCCAACCTACTGAGGCAACTTCTTACATTCCAGAACTCCCATGATCTATTCATGATGTAGAGTTGCAATATGCAGAAGATAATGTAGATCCATTTGAGGATATGTAAATGTATTTACTATTATCATTTATGATATTATGATCCTTTTTGTTACTTTGTATGAGGGAGGATACATCATTTCAGTGTTTCAGTCTTCATATTTATAATATATCTAATGGTTTCAGTTCTGAAAGTGTTTGATGGTTTCAGGGAGTATTTGATTTTTGAACTCTAAAGTGTTTTTTAAAATTAAAAAAATATTATTATATTTTATTTTTTTGTACTTGATATATCCTTGTCGTATCTGGATCCTGGATTTTCAAAAAACTAGCGGATCCGGATCCATACCCATATCTGAATCTTGGTAACTTAGCGAGTCCTCCTCTATAGTGGTATCCAAGTGCCCTCATGCAAGGCATTCATCCTCTAAGTGTGCGCTACATGTCCACTCATGTGACCAATCCTCCTCTTATGTGTGCCAATATGGCCACTAAGCTCGAACGGAGCTCCTTAACATGTGTTTGGGTCAACAACCAAACTCCATGAAGTATGCTCCTCAACCCAAGCATCCTCAAGTCAAGTGTCCAAGCTCTAAAGGTTAAGTTATCTCTTCCAAGTGTCATACTAAGTTTTATCCAACCCTTTAGATGAAGTGCCTCCCAAGCATGAATCTCCTTGTGCCCAATGCCCCTCCTCCAGAATGGTGTGTTCTTTATCAAGCTGGTCGTCCAACACTCCTCTTCTACAGTGGTATCCAAGTGTTATCCACAAATACTTTTTGGCCTATCTTATAGACAAACATGAATATGGATATATGGTCAACGATGCATTGACCATATATTCTTCAAGAATATATTTCATAACTATGTCATCTAAAATGACCTCTTTTGGTACTCTTTTCTAGAAGCAGGTTGACCATTTAGGAACAATTCCAAAACCAAAAGGCCAACAATTTGGTTTGTGATCACTAATTTTTACAACTTGAAATGTTGAAATCAATAGGGTATCATACATATGTGGTGAGCACTTCAACAAAGCATAATACATCCAAGTAAAATATTTTGGATTTACCATAGCACTTAAAAAGAGTAGATCATACCAATATGTGCACCTGAGAGAAGAAGACCCTGGGGTTAGCGTTGGACTCTAACGTCCTCTAGAAGAAGTAGGAGGTAGACTTTGACATCCTCTAAGTGAACATGATGACGACAAAGGGAAATGGTACCCTCCTCCATGGCTTAGGCAAAATCGATCTTCTCCTCCTTTTCTCTCCAAACCCTTCTCACTGTTTGCATATGTCCCAATTGTTCTTTTGCCTTGGAGGTGTTAGGACATCTAGACACTGGGAGTTAGTTTAAGGACAACTTGGGCTAGTGTGCTTTTATGTTTAGTGTATTTCTTTGTTATGCTTTTGTACATTATAAATTTGATGGTCACAATCTTGTCCTACACATGAGAGATCCAAGGGTTCAACATCTCCTCGATTATAACACTTGATCCATGGTTTGTCACTTGATTGGTCCATGATCTCTATTTGAAGAGCGTAGAGGATCATGTTCTAATGGTCGATGTGAGAGATTTTTATCGAAATTACTTGCGCATTAATAGATTGCCTTTAGTGTCGTATAATGTCTTCCCTCTTTGAGAGTTTTTAACCATGTACATATTGGTGTCACTATGTTTGATTTGTGTGAGATTGAATGTCTTCAAAGTGTTCAACCTTGTTTACTTGTTTTTCAAACTTGGTATTAGAGTGTCTTACACCTTAGTTTGCATGATGCCTATAATAGTGAATTTTTTCACTACCCTTGTGATTTTCATCACAAAGAGCTTTGGATGGCTAGGGTTTTGTCTTGGTTCCTTGGATTATCATTGACATGAATGATGATGTGGTATAGATTTTGATGGTATTTTGCTTGGTATACTTGCTTATCATGGAGAGATAACAACACACCTGATCATTTGATGTTCTAGTCACAAATCTTTGCTAAGTGATTGGGTATGATGGTACATGAATATGTTTGTGGAATGCCTTAGAACTTTGAGCTAAGTAAACATGATATTGGCTTCTCCATTTGGTTGGCTTCATCATGGCATAAAGTGCTTTGGCATACATTCACTTTCTTCCGCATGCTTTGTTACTTGGATGGATGGATATGGGAACGGTTGGGGCTCCTTTTCTCCAATGCCCTAGCTCTTATGAATGATATTCACTTGTCGAGAGGTTACTTGTAGCATGGAGCATGGTTATGATCCCTTATGACGTCATTTTTTGTCCTTTTGCATCAAGTTTGGTCCATTTTTCTCCAGGAAACAATGCATATATAGCTGAACTAACAAATTTGAGATAACTTATTTGGGGTTTTTGTCGAGATCTTGCATCTTCTAGTCTTTTTGTGTATTACTTTTAATGGAGGTTGATTAAGAAGATACACTAATGTGTGTATTGCTCATGATCGATACTTGTAAGGAACATAATTGCTCTTTGACATTCACCTAGCCATCTCCATCACAATGTGATTGTGCCTTTCCACCACTCCATTTTGTTGTGAAGAGTAAGGTGTAGTGTATTCTCCTTCTATGCTTGTTTGAGTACAAAAATATATAAAGTCCTTAGATAAAAATTCTCAACCATTATTGGACTTTAATGCTCTTCTTGGATTGGTTTTTCAACAAAGCCCTAAATATCATGAACTCATTAAACACATCTAATTTCAATTTCAGAATTCCACTTACATTTTCTTGGAAAAATCATCTACAGACAACAAAAATACTTGGCACCAACAAATGTTGTCTTCATAGGTCCACAAATGTTAGCATGGATCAAGTGAAGAACTTCCTCATCTCTGGAAGATTGCCCTTCTTCAAATTGATTCTTCTGCTGCTTATCAACTTAACATGCTGGAAAAGTTCTTTATTGATTCTGTATCTCTAAAAGGCCACCAACCAAACTTTCTTTAACCAAATGAGAAGGAGATCTCAAATTCAAATGCCCATCCCTTTGATGCCAAAACTCATTACTATTTTAGATGATGGTAACAAAAGTTGATTGTGAATATTTTTCTTTGAGTAGTTAAAATTCCAAAACAAAAGAAAATCAGAAAGGGTTTAATGTAGCATGGATTGTTGTCTAGGAAATTTTAGAATTTGTAATTTTATCGATTTGGAAGTTTAAGAATTCAAGAATGTTGGCAACTTGAGAATTCAAAGAATATGGGAATACGGGTATTCTACCTTTACAAGGGTGTGATGAGCTAGCTTGATGGAGTACTCGTGTGATTTCAAAAGTGTGGTAAAGTGAAGTGATTTCAAAATCGTGGAGGGTTAAAGTTACTTTGAAAGTGTGGAATGAAGTTATTTCTAAACTATGGAGTGAAGTTACTTCAAAGTTGTGGAGTGAAGTTATTTCCTAAGTTACCAGGATTTAGATATGAATACGGATCCGGATCTGGATCCGCTAGTTTTTTGAAAATCTAGGATCTGCTAGCTTTTTGAAAATCCAGGATCCGAATACGGCAATGATACGTTGATGAAAATAGTAACAAGAAATGTTAAAAATAGAATCCAGAAATTCCAATCTAATTTGTCCTTGAATTAAATTGTAATTCTTTTCTCATAGAAACTTGTAAATAGTTAATTAAACTTAATTAACTTAGGAATTTCTTCTAGTTGGAAATCTTTTTGAAGTCATGTATATGTTCTCCCTATATTATAGGGGTCCATGATGAGTTAAGTATGAGTGGTAATTAGTTAACTCAGTTTATTGAGTTAGGTCCAGTTAAATTACTTCCAAACTATTTGAGGAACTAATAGTGAATTAACAGTCAGTTGATGCATTAGAGCACTCAACTAATGCTACTTCAGTTAACTGAATATTCCCTCATCAGAAAGTCACGCATGTTGATTATGAGAAAGACCGAGTTGAGATTAGAGTGCAGGGACAATGTACTATTTGTCTTAGATTTTTCTGAGTTACATTGATAGTGCATGCATTTAGGAACTGAGGAATTTCCCTTTAAATACAGACTAATTCTCTTAGGAATTGTGCAAAGAATTAGAAGCTTAGAGGCTTGGAAATTTGGCTAAGTATTGGACAAAGGAAGTCATCAGGCGGAGGATAGGAAATACTTGTGCAGGTTAAGCTCAAGGTTGAGCAGAGAATATTGTATTTATCCAAATTCTTTGACCAAGGGCGCAAGGAAATAGGGACTTGGAGAGCAGGAGAATTGGCTAAGTGTTGGCCAAGAGTTTTCTTGTGAGTTGGAGATTGATTTTACTGAGTGCTGGGATTGTTCTTGAACGAACAAACATTGTAATTTCATATTGATTTTCCAGATTAATACAATACAGATAGTGGGGTCTTGAGTTGTGGCTTTCCCTGGATATTTATTGTGTTATGTGTCATTGATGTTCTTCCTCTTGTCGATTATTGTTTTGCTCGATCTTTGTCGGCTTCCGCTGTAAAGAGTAGCAGTAGATTCTTGTCTCTTGTTTTAGTAGATTACATGAGCTTGTGAATCTACAAGATTTTCTACGTATGTCAAGTACAAAAAAATAAAATATGATAATATTTTTTAAATTAAAAAAAACACTTTAGAGTTCAAAAATCAAATACTCCCTGAAACCATCAAACACTTTTAGAACTGAAACCAATAGATATATTATAGATATGAAGACTGAAACACTGAAATGATGCATCCTCCCTCATACAAAGTAACAAAAAAGATTATAATATCATAAATGATAATAGTAAATACATTTACATATCCTCAAATGGATCTACATTATCTTCTGCATATTGCAACCCTACATCATGAATAGATGATGGCGGTCCTAGAATGTAGGAAGTTGTATCAAGAGGCTGGACTCGTGGTGGAACAATATCCTCAAGTAGGTTGAGGTGAGTCATTGCATTCAATGTTACGTTCAAGTCAGAGATCTCAGGCTCCACATAACACATCTTGCTCAAACCTTTTTTATACTCTGGTTCAACATGCGATAGAAGACGGAGATTGGAATGAACATACACACGATCCTCAGCCTTTGCCGCTCCTAGCTTGTTTCGCTTCACTGAATGGATGAAGCCATATGTACTCCAATTCCTTTTAGCTAATGAGGAACTAGCGACCTGTGATAACAACCTGGTGGCTAGAGTGGAGAGATGAATGCTATCCCCACTATGGAAGCCCCACCAAGTAATAGGGTCAAGATGTCCTCGATCATCCACAACTACTAGATTTGAAAAGCTACCAGTAGATTGTACAAACCCTCCAAATTCTTGGCATACTTCCATTGCAACTCCCATTTCTCTATAAAATTTCCTCAAAGCTGTCTTGTATTCTTGTTTGGTGCTGTTTTACTGGGTAAAGACAAAATTTTGGAATGATAATATTTAGGGTGCAATGCATAGGTCAAAAGGTGTAATGGTGTGGTCATTTTGTTCCACCTTTCTGTAACTATGTCATTCACTAAATTATAGAATGTTTCATAAGGGTTATTTTCACTTGCCTTGATAATTTCCCTTATCCTCTCCAACATACTATCAATGTTTTCATAAATTTCCCCCAAGCAAGGTGTATCTGTGTCAAATACCCTGATCGAGGTCAAGATTGGTTCAGTAAACTGCGAAAGGTATTGGACCTTGCATCACCATGCATCATAAAAAATGATGGACGTGATTTTTTGCCCTCTATCAAAAGTGGAAGTCCTCCATGATTTCCAAAGAGGGTCAATGACCATTGTTTGTAATGTTTGTCTTATCTCCACAAGCCTCTTTATGACAAGAGTGTGGGAGGCAAAGTGAGTTTCAACAACCTACAAGTTTCAAAAAGTCAAATCTCAATTGAGAAATCATATATAAATTTGTAATTAAAATTAAAGAATTTCCAATATAAATAATATTGATTAAAAAAAGAGTATCTTCAATAGCTCCATCTTTACAAAACCCCAATAAATGGCTTGGGACATCGAATGATTGGTTATGAACATTTGGATTTCTTTTGCCGCTATATATATTTCATTAATCCATTCAATCTCGCCAATCTTGGCAAGCATAAGGTTCATTGAATGTCTTGCACATGGAGTCCAAAAGATGTGATCATATCGACCCTCCACAATCAAACTACAACTTTACAAACCTGTGTGTTGTCCATAATGACTTGGACAACATTATGTGTACCCACACTTTCTATTGCATCAATAAGAATTGTGGATATGAAAGATGCATCTTTCTCTATTCCACTACAATCAACAACCTTCAAAAACATTGCCCTTTGGGGGCATACTGCAACAACATTAATTAATGGATAGTTTCTTTGGTCTCTCAATCCATAAGAAATGATCCTGGATTGGCTGTAGCTATCTATCCACAGATTGTCTATCTAATGCCAACAATGTAGTGTGAGCCTTTTCATATCCAGGGCTTTTGCACCCTTTTGGCGCTTCATTAACAACCTTAATCATTTGTTGCCAATAAGGGGAACACACCAAATTGAATGCTAACCCATTTGCATAGATGCAACGAGATACATGTTCATCGACTATGTCTCTACCTTGATTATTGAAATCCGCTTCAAGAGGGCCTAGAGTGGGCCTTTTATTAATTGTGGTAGCAGGCCTGGATGGCAATGGAGGCCTAGTTGTAGAGCTTTACACAAGGTGTTTTCTCTTAGAAAGCTTCCTATTAGCAGCTTCTTGCAAAGATGCATAGAATTTCATTTTTCCAGGACTCAAACCTTGGCAATGTTTGCCATTTGCATCTTTTGGCCCGGTGCATACTTGCAAGAGGATGGGCCTTCACTCTAGTATATGAGCCATTTTTGATAGCTTGGCATTCATTGCATTTCCATTTAAATGAACCACCTCCGAGATTTTTTCCAATAATCTCCACATACTGCCATAGAGGAGATTTTGGGTCTATTTTGATGATTTCCCTTTCACTCTGCTTACACCTGTGATGGTTCCATAATGATAATGGCCTATAGGTTACCTTACTGCATATACAATTCAAATTATAATATATTAATATTATCATCAATACACAATTAAAAATTAAATTACACTTCATGTAACAATAATTTCAATAAGACTTTAAAGTTTAATATACCATGTTCTTAATGGCTAAATTGAAAATAGAAGTAAACACATAAAAAATACAAAAAAAAAAGCAATGAAAAAATAAAAACAAACTATTAGAGAGATAAACTACAACAAAAATTCTGACTAATGAGTAGAACAAGGTTGTTTATAAATTATAAATTGAAAACTATTATAAACTATCTCTTGTTTGCATTATTGTATGACCTTTTGTTTTATGAGAAGTGGAGCAATGCTTTCTAATCTTGAATATACAGTATGTCTCAATGCTTGCATTATTGCATATTGAGGACCTTAAGCTAAACAATAATTGACTGTGAAGGAGAGTTAAAAACTCATATAATAATTTAAGTAATTTTATTATCAACAAACAATAAAAACAAACAAATTTAGCGTCAACGGTACCTTGGTTGGTCGAGCCAAATGTCAAAGGAAAAAGATGAACACCATCCAAATGATGAACTATGGTACCTTGGTCAGTCACTGCCAAATGATTAACACCGATTGATTAGGGTGCCTATAGCAAACACAACAAAAAATGCCAAACCCAAACGCCAAGTTCACTGTTCTGCCTGTCACGCCAAACGTCTGTTCACTCAGCACTGTGCCACCTGTCACGCCAAACGCCAAACCTGTTCACTGTGCCTGCGAGTCACGACAAAGTTACAAACACACAACAAAAAACTGAAACGTCGAGTTCACTGTTCCGCCTGTGTAGGGTGCAGGCAATGAGAGTCGAGACAAAGAGGAACCACCGCGTTTTAAAGTTTAACGAGTTGCTGCTTTTGACTTCCACTCGAGTCAAAAACCTAATTTTCAAACCTAATTTCCAGACCTTTTCACTTTCACAACAATTTCCGACATTTGCTTTTGGCCGTTCCGGCAAGGAGTGTCATTTACGCATGGATCCGTTTCCGATCTTACTCAGATCCGCCAACTGCGGTATTTTTGCCGTATTTCGGATCAGATCCGCGGATCCGGCGATCTAGCCTCTCTCTCTGCCAGATCTGGTAACGTAGGTTTTTTGTTTTTGTTTTTTGTTTTTGGGTTTTTACATTTTTTTCTTCCATCATGATTTGGTATTTCTTCCATCATAATTTGTAGTGTAGCATTAAAAGAGGTTGTTGAAGTATGACACTCCTATATAAGTACGTTATTTTAATATTATAAATGCAATGGTGCATCTAACATCCATGTATTGGATGTAATTAATAGTGTTATTAAATATGGTAGTTAGATAATGTTGGTAGTGCAACTCGTTTATAGTGTTATTAAATATGATAGTTAGATCATGTTGGTAGTGCAACTCGTGAGTGAAATAAAACGGATTACTCCTATTGTATTAAATGACTTCATTGTAGTGACCACATATTTCACATGAGACCAACTCTATTACATCTTTCATTGCTGTTAATTGTTTCAAAATCTAACATAGTAGTTCTTTTAGATATTTGCTATCCTTCATCATTGATGCCATTATCATCTAGTTATGTTGTTAATTGTGGATTAGTGGCTGGCCATTTCTAGTTAGTATGTCCGTAAGTGGTAGCTCAAGTGGCAATGGCCGTGGAATAGAAAACCGTGATTATCCCATTATATTAGCTTTTCTAGCTTTTCCTTAGACGTAACCTTGCCAATATTACGATTTATGAAAAATATAATTTTTTTATTGATGTCTTATAATTGTAAAAGCTCACGTGTGCTTAATTTTGTCCAAGTATTTGCCACTGGGAAAGAGGTTTATAACTCCTTAAATTGAAGAAGACAATTTGCTTGTGTCACAAGCTACTTGTTAAAACTTTAGAGAGCACCTGCTGATTATATTTGTCTTCGCAAAAGATTGCGTGTTTGTGTCAGTGGAGGTTTTGTAACCGGTCCACTTTATTTTGTCAGATATTTTCCGTTTTATATTTGTATTCTCTTTCATATTCATTAAGAATTGTATTTTATTCTAAATAACATTTCCATCAACCTCTTTAATACATACTGTGCCTTAATAGGAATTAAAGTTAGTATTATCCTTATTGCCTATGCCATGTATAAAGTAGTGTTATCAGAACTGGACCGGTCATTGAATTGGTCTATCTGAGAAACTGGAACCAGACAAAAATTGGAAACAAAATAGGACCACAAAACTGGTTAACCAAAAAATACATAAAATATACAAATTTTGAAAAAATAAATATAGTAATGTACATCTATGTGAATCCAAACTGTTATACACCACTATGTGAAGTTTCTCTCATATATAGCAAGGATGCATTATGCATGTAACCAAAATCACATTGAGTGAAATCTATATCTGAATAAAAATACATGAACAAAAAGGCTCTAAATGGGCCAAAAAACTCAGCTAAAAAAATTCAAAATTTGCTCAAATGAATTGTGAGTTAAATGGTGGGTGGAGACCTCTTTAAATAGCATTAGGGGGGCTCGGGTCAGGTTTAGTGTTTAACTGTTTTTTTTGTTCGTTAAAAACCTTACTATAATTTTTTGTAAATTTAAGTTCAAGTGATCCCAATCTCCCGCTGTATGCTTTTGTATGGAACTGGCTGATTTTGATATTTGTGACTGTTTCCAGTACGGAATGGGCTGGTTCAGTACAAAACTGGCCTTTTCTAGTTTGAAACATTCAATGAACTGGTACTGATCTGCAGGCTGGAACCATTCGGACTGGCCAGTTTTGCCGGAACCAGTCCAGTTTTGATAAATTAGTATATAGTATTTAACTCGTACAAGTTGTATGCAATGCAGTTTACATTCTCACTAACCTCCTGTATGTTGATATTTATGTTGTAGTCAACCTCCTCTCCTAAGTGCCATGGTACGGGCCATTTACATGAAAACAGGGGATATTGATCTATTAAAAATGGCATTCCCAACTTTGTTACAGGAACACAGATTTTGGAACTCAGGTAATCTAGATATAATCTGATGGGTTTGTATTAGCATGCTGGAAATATTGCATGAGCCACCAGAAAGTTTTATTCATTTAATATTTCTTTCCGAACAACTGATTAAATTTTCACACTTGACGTCATGATCAAGTATGATAGAAATTATACAATCTATGCCAATCATGAGCTCAAATGAAGACTCTTGAAACTGGATTCTGGTTTTCTATCATTTTCCGAAGTTCATTGCAGTATCTTTTGGAAGTTATTGGTGGTTTCTGAGGGCATGAATGGATTTGGTTTGAAACAGGAATCCATAAAGTTATAGTACGGGATGCGCATGGTGCTGAACACTCTTTAAGCAGATACTATGCAAGATGGGATGCTCCCAGACCAGAATCTGCAACGACGGTAAGACATACATCCCAGTATATTTCCCATCATTTGTCAGGCTAGTCAATCTCTAAAAAGGGACAACATATGATGAGTTGCCTGTTGTGTAGAATTTATTAATTTTCCATGATGATTTAACAATAAATTCTTTATCTACTTTCAATAAAATTTTAAGGCTTTCAAAATTAAACTATGCCAACTTACTCTTATATACAGGACATGGAAACAGCAGCAGGGTTGACAGAAAGCGAAAAAAAGCTTCTCTATCGTGAGATTGCTACAGCTGCTGAAAGTGGATGGGACTTCAGTTCACGATGGATGCGGTAATGTTTATTACCATAGAAAATTTTCAAACTAGAATATTTCTTAACTGAGCTTTCCTAATGCTTTTCGTCCTTGCTAAAAAATGTTTATGAGACAGTGGATACCAAAATGGTCAGGAAACATCGTTTTTCACTTCTTTTTACATAGCGTCTTAATTTTGGAACCCTAGGAGTGCTAAGAATATGAATGCGCAATGTTTAACTTAAACATGTTTGGATTCGCCATTCCGTGTTTTGAACCTTGCTTTATGTCTGCACTAGTTCAAATTTCTTAACTTGACCTCAAAGGGACCACTTGCAGCTTATAACTGATAATAATCAGATCAATCACAATACTTGCAAGTGCACTATATGTTGAAGGGAAATCACTATCACTGCAATGTTATGCTTATACGAATACTACTGATTTAGCATCATTGTTATATTCCTTGTATTCACTAGATTGACATATCTTCCAGAAAGGGACCATGACTGCTGTAACATCAGAGGAATATTTGGAGGTTGACTAAAAAATATTTCAGTTTGCATATATCTATTGTAGAGTGCATATGGTTGCTTCTGCCCTTCCTTGTCTCCCTTCACTTTTCTCATGTTTCTTTTGGTTCAAGGGACAATAAAAAATTTCATGGGGTGGGTATGTGGGATACTGAGTGCTTTCAACTTTCCAGATCAGAAGTGGTGGGTCCAGGAACCTGTTGTGTGACCCCACAGGGGATCGACAAAGTCTGCTGTAGCAGGTAGATCTGATGCAGATCATCGAATCTCACAATAGGCTGGCAACAAGAGATGTACAACCATGAGTGTTGTGATAGGCATGATAATCCTGCTTCCATCCCTCGCATGGAGGTTGATTGGGCAGGGAGGCACACTATGTCCTCTGGGATTGCAAGTTCTGCGCCAGGATAACATATGGTAGCTAGTCAACAGGGACCCACAACAGGGATATGGACTTTGCAGTGAACTGTAATTTGCATCTGAAGTTCATGACCAAGCAGCAAGGCATAGAGGTGGTCAGTCTATCTTTTATCTGAATGTTTATAAGATAGTTTTATTTAAAATATTTTTGCATCTGTGTTCTGTAGACTCACATTTGTAAAAAAATTAGAAGAGAGTTCCCAAACAAAATACATATGTAATAAGCCAGAGGCCAAAAATAATCAACATGAAAGGAACATGCATTACACCAGATAGTGAACACAGAAATGAGGAGAATAACTAAGACAAATTCTACTACAGCGGAATAAATTATCTCTGCAGTGGGTACAAAGAATAAATATTCCCACTGAGGGCCTCCAGCATCGCTCAATCTCCCATTTGCCACAATGCATCTGGCTTTCATTTACATATTCTCTTTACTTCTATGTCAGCTACATTACAATAAAATCTGTCTTATCTACCATGTCAGTTACATTACAAGAAATATTTTCCAAATACCTTACAAGAAACTTTCCAACTTACTAACTGACAGTACATAAAACCATTTGTTTCAAACACTGCTAAAATACATAATAGTATAATTTATCTCATTTAAAGAAGATTTAACGATACTACTATTTTGTTAATTTTGAGTTAACATGTTCTTTGCTTGAGATAGTTACTTCATTAGCCCATTATCAATTCTTTTAGACCATTAACAATCATATTAATCATCACCATGACAGTAACTAATGAAAGAACATTGAAAGAAAGTTTAGAAGACAAGCCAAGACAAGGGAACACAAAGATATGGCTCAAGCCAGGGAAAAACCCCAAGATGGGGAAAACCCTTGGTCAATTCATCTTATTATCAAATATCAAATGTTTAGCAGAGTATGAGAGTACAATTAGAGTCAAGCATGACTTGCCAATAAGATGATCAATACCTCTGTCCTAATGATCAAGAAGCAACACAGATAAATACTTCCACTCAGCCTTCAAACAGTGAAAGACATACTATGTCCTATACAGAGGTCAACGATAGACGAAGTGGCTCCAAGTCAGTCTCCTGAAGAAGGTCGATACTGAATCAACAAAAGTGAACTTCTTGCTGATGACTGTGAACCCAAATAATTCAGATCTTGAGAAGATAGCAGGTCTGGTTAGGGCATGCATCAGACCTAACATATAGCATCAAAGATGTGAGATAGACCCTCAAAAGTGTTTGCACTTTCTTGTAGAGATAGCGTCTTAGAATGAACTTCTTTACAATCTCCATCAAATATAGGTTCAAGCCCTGCAACCTATGCAGTTGGCATGTGAAGGTAAACACTGCTGAGACTGGCCTTAATTGACCATAAAAAGAGGCCAGACATACTTTAATGGCCTCGGCCACCCTTCTTGTGGAACACGGTCCATCCAACAAGTAAATACAGGCCAGCGGCCTAACTAGAGAACCCTTCAACTGCAGCGGCTTATCTGAAGTGGGAAGGTTCCAAACAAACAGTCCCAATACATTCTCTGAACCAACCAAAGCTTCCCTCAAGACCTGCGGCTGTCCAAAAGTATCACGGCATTCATGCAGAAGTAGACCCAAAGACAAACCACCGTTCGTCCTCTTCTTCTAAGTATTCGGCTGCCTCAGACATTTCTCCAAGTGCTGGATGATCAAATGAGGTAGGAGGACGCCTCTATTTATATAAGATGGAGAGGGTGAATAGACACACCTGTTGGGCTTGATGAGCTGACATAGAGGAGAGGCCGACCTTGATAATGTGTATGTGAGAAATAAAAAATTCAAAATCATACTTTCGCTTGACCAAATAAGACAATCTTTATATCGATTTTGGTCCTCTCGAAGAGAGGAATTCAATGCTGCAATAATCTTCCCCATAGGAGCTGTCCAAATTGGAATTTGGCCCTAGTTGCCAATTTTAACTCTCCCTCTCAACTAGGGAGAATTCCACCTGCTAATCCATCCATAATCATGCCATCTAGTCGATATGAACCATCTCTGTCATCTTTGCTATCCTTTGCTCTGTTGAACACTGATATGAATAATGAAGAAGATCGATCGAGAGTGAGTCACAAGACCTTACCACTCCCCATTAACAAAAGTCAATCCAGAGGTAAAACCTCAATCAGACTTGATCCCAGATCAAGTAGTTAAACACCATGCATCCTAGTCATAGGGAGTACGATAGTACCCGATGCGTCCATCGGTAGTGCTATGTTCCCTAACCACTTTTCCCAACTCATTGGCCAAATGAGAGGTACTTCTCATGTGTCCCTGACTACATGGGTAGGATGATACTGAATCGATAGCAGGGAAAGAATGTATCACATCCTGCTCACAACCACACGTAGGAAAGGACGAACCACATCCTACAATTGCACATCACAATCACACATAGGGAAAGGACGGACCACATCCTATAATCACACATCACAATCACACGTAGGGACAGAACGAACGACATCCTACAAACACACATCACAATAATCAACTGTATGAAGGATCCTACACATGGGAAAAGGATGAACCATGTCCCACCGACATGTCGACCAATAATCATAGGGAATGAGCATCCTACATGTGGGGAAAGGATGAACCATGTCCCACTGACATGTCAATAGATGCCTATATGCATCTTTCACTGGGTATTCGCAAGAGAAGGTGAACCACTCGTCCCCTCATATGCCATAGGAGAAGGTGAACCACTCATGCTATGCATATACCATCAACAGTAGGGAAAGGTGAACCACTCACCCTACACACGTGTCCACAATCGTAGGGGAAGGTGAACCACTCACCCTACTGTGAAAATTTCTAAATTGAAATTCTACTACTGCAGCAATTGATTTATTTCACCTACTTATTATTCACAATAAGTTATTTACGAAATCCCTTCAGTAAATATTAAAATAAATTCTACTACAGTTATCATACAATTACCCAGAGAAAAAATACATGCACAAGAACCAATCACATCAACACAGTTATTTTTGGACAATTGTCCATGGAAAAACCCAATGTGGGAAAACTGGTGCAGTAGATGAGGGATTTATTAATCTTCAGCAGCAATTGCTTTTAAAAGGAATGGTTTTATAGAGAAACTGATAGAAAACACCCGAGACTTTCCCTTTGAGACCTTCTGACACTTTGGAGACCCTGCTCCCACTTCTGCGTCACCCCTGCATCACTCCGCGTGGCCCAACGTGGCTCTGAGTGACTTTGCGTCCCTCTGCATCAGCCTACGTAGGCTCTGCATCTCTCCTCTGGACTACGTCTCTCTCTACGCTGTCTCCCACTGTCCCTGCATCACCTCCTCTGTAATTGCCTACTGCTAATGCCCTCCTCTTCCTCAACCCTGCAACTCTCCCTCTGAAATCGATCTCCTCTACTTGAGAATCGATTTTCCTTGAGATACTGAGTATCTGCCGGGGTGTCTCCAAATGATCCTCAAGTCTTCTCTTATGCTTTTCCTGTTGACGAATCAACGACCGAGATTAAGTCCCTAATCAATGGCTAAGATTAAAACAGACTTCGTCCTCATCTCTTAGAAGCTTCTCACCCTTATCTTTATTAATACCCATTCATATTTTTATTTTTGTAACTTTAGACTTAGGAACCCATTAAAAATATTAATTATTTTAATAACTCCTTATCCGGGTGGAATTTCTCAAAATGATTTTTGGGTCTTGGAGATTTCATGTGCCTTAGCCTCTCCTCCAAATTTCAAGGCTAGAGCACATCCGATGCTACCAAAAATCAACACTCCCTCTTAGCGAGGAATGTGCTCTAACAATGTTTCACTATAGAAACATCACATTGATCTTTCGCATCGGTAGCTGTGCTGATGCTTGGCCTGCTGCCTCACATCCCCTGCAGTGCTGCTTCCTGTACTGCTGCCCATGACACTGCCACTGCCGCACCTATATTGCAGCTCCCTCTCAACATGCTGCCCATAGCACTGCCGCTGCTAATTGTTGCACCGCAACTCCTGACACTTATCCATGTCTGCTACTGAAATGGATTCTTTACCATCCCCATCTTCTCCTTGAAATAAACAAACTTTGTTCTTCCTAGAGCCTTGGTGGGGATGTCTGCCACCTGTTCTCTTATAGGAGTGTATCTCAACTGTATTGCCCCTCGTTGGACACAGTCTTTGACAAAGTGACACCTGATATCAATGTGCTTCGATCGATCATTAAATACTGGATTTTTAGAGAGCTTGATGCAACTCTGATTATCACACATGATCTTGGTCGCTTCCATCCTTCTCCTGAATAGATTCACAAGCAATTTCCTAAGCCATATGGCTTCACAGGAAGCTTTGCTAGCTGCCATATATTCTGCTTCAACTGAGCTCTTTTCAGAGCCACAGATTTCTATTTCTTACTACACTAGGAGGTCATTCCTGATCCAATGTTGAAACAATACCTAGTTGTACTTTTCCGATCCACTGAACTTCCAGCCCAATCTGTGTCAGTGAACCCACTCAGCCTGATGTCATTGCCTCTGGTGTACAATAGTCCATGCTCGACTGTTCCTTGTATATACCTGAGAACATGTTTGGCTGCTGCCCAGTGTGCCCTCTTAGGTTCTACCATGAACTGACTGAGGGTGTTGATAGCGTAACAAATGTCTGGCTTGGTATTGATTAGATACATCAGGGATCCTATAAGTTGTCTGTACAAGGTGGGATCAATGTCTTTATCTTCTGATGCATCAAGTTTCTTCTAGTTGGTGATCATTGGAGTAGCCATAGGTCTACAGGCCTACATCCTGAATCTCTTCAAGATTTTTGTAGCAAATCTCCCTTGTCCAAAGAAGATCTCACTCTTCTGCCGCCAAACTTCCAACCCCAGGAAATAATGCATCTGCCCAAATCCTTCATGTCAAATTCTGTGGCTAGGTTATTCTTGCAGTCTTTGATGAGCCTGGATGATCTTGTCAGGAAGAGATCATCTACATATAACACTAGGATTAGAGGCTCATTCTCTACAACCAGATAGTAGAGATTAGGGTCTACGTCACTTGTGACGAACCCCATCTTCTGCAAGTAGCCATCAATTCGACCGTACCATGCACTAGGTGTTTGCCTAAGCCCATACAAGGCTTTCTTTAATCTGCATACATGAGATTTCTTCTCATGTGTTTCTCGCTGTTCAATGTATACTTCTTCTTCTATTACCCTGTTTAAGAATGCTGTCTTGACATCCATCTGATGAATCTCCCACTCCATTTGTGTTGCAAGAGATATCATGGTTCTAATAGAAGTATACTTGGCTACTGGGGCGAAGGTTTCTTCGTAGTCTATCCCTTCCTTCTGAGCATACCCCTTAGCCACAAACCTGGCTTTGTATTTCCCCACACTGCCGTGTGCAGCATATTTGACCTTGTAGATCCATCTCGAACCTACCACTGATCTGTCTTGAGGCCTAGGTGCCACTTCCCAGACACCATTGACCATTATAGAGCTGTATTCCTCCACCATAGCATCCACCCATACTTGATGCTGAACAACCTTCTGAAAACTAGAAGGTTCCCCAACCTGAGCTACTAAGGCCGGGTATCTGTTTGGCTATCTTCGCTCCCTTTTACTATTCCTGGGTGTACCAATGAAGTCTTCCGCATCCCGTAGAATCTGTCGGAGTTCCCGGCTCTTTCTTCCACTAGTAGTAGGCACATTTATTAGCTCTTCCTCTTCCTGAGATTCCTCCTGTTTTGAAGCTTTGTCTTCAAGAGAATTTTTGGTACTAGTTTCCGTTGGTTGAAGTGGTTTGACCAATGACTCGTCTTTCGACTGCTCCTCGGAAGGCATTTCTTAGGATTTCCTGAAAGCTCTATCCTCCATGAACTTTACATTCCGCTGAACTACTACCTTCCTACTCTCTGGAAGATAGACTCTATATGCCTTAACATTCTCTCTATATCCCACAAGATATCCTTTTTCAGTAGTTTGATCTAATTTCTTTCTCTTCTCTTCGGGTATACGACAATACGCTAAACTCCCAAATATCCTAAAATGATTGATTTCAGGTGTCTTCCCTGTGAAGACCTTCTCCGGGGTAATTTTGCCCAATGTCCTGTGAGAAGTCCTGTTCTGGACATAAATTGCCGTGCTGCATGCTTTTGCCCACAGGAATTTAGGCATATCTTGATCATACAGCATTGCCCTAGCTGCTTCCACAATAGTCCTGTTTTTCCTTTCTGCTACTCCATTCTGTTTCGGATTGTAGGGAGTTGTCCACTCTCTTATGATACTTTCCTTAGCGCAAAAATTGGTGAAGTCCTTGTCAACATACTCTTCACCATTGTCTGAGCGCAACACTTTTATCTTCTTTCCTGCCAGATTCTCCACTAGAGCCTTGAACTCTTTGAATCGACAGAAAACCTCATCCTTGGTTTTCATAAAGTAGATCCAAGTCTTCCTGGAATGGTCATCGATGAAGGTGACGAAGTTTTCGGCACCACTAAGAGTTTTGTGGACATTGGTCCGCAGATGTCAGAGTGTATCAATCCTAGCGCACTATTAGCCCTATTGTTACTTCTGGAAAACACTACTTTTGTTAAAATTTCTATTTTCCCACCCCGGTTTTCAGTTTCTCCTTATTTTTCCCATGTAGTTAAATGCCCTTTCCCATAACTATACATTCAACAAGCTGAAAAAAATAAATTTGTTGAAAACACAAATTCTGGAAATTTTACAGAATGCTGGAAATTGCAGAAATAAAAATCAGCAGTAATAAACAACCATTAAAACACATTAAAACACTGATATTTTTGGTCAATGTGACCCTGGAAAAACCCCCTACAACTCTTGGGGAAAACCAGTTTGAGAGCTCTTCTTTATTTCTGAAAAAGACCTTTTTACAGCAAGAAAATATTCAGCGAAAATCAGCAAGCAAACTTTTACAACTTATCTCAGCCTTGCTGAAAAACTGCCCTGCTGAAACTTCGCTGTTGTTACTCCGCTGTTGAAACTCCGCTGCTGATACTCCGCAGCTCACTGTCCAGAAATCTCCCTTGCTCTCTTGCTCTCCTTCTCTCAATCTGCTCATGGAAGAATTGAATTGAATGTGATCTTTTCCTCCTTTTCCTCCCTTAATATAACTCCAAATGACTTTTGGGTGATCCAAGTGACTTTTGGGTGATCCTTGAATCCAATGGCTGAAATAGATTTAGATCAATGGATGAGATTAAATGCACATTTAAATCTCACTTTCTATTTTTTAATTCACCCCACTTTAATAAAGACCCACTTAGTCATTTATTTCCAAAGTCACTTTTCCTTTCTAATTTTTCATTGACTTTATAAAAGTCACTTTAAAATTAGACCTTAGTAACTTTATCAGTTAAAGTCACTTTTAAATTAGATTTTAACTTTATAAAAATTATAAAGTCACTTTAGGAGAAAAATTAAAATCTTTTGGACACTTTTCCCTAGGCCAAAGATCAAAGCCTAAGGAACCACCTGTCCTCCGGTACCAAATTTCAACACTCCCTCTTACCGAGGAAGGTGTTCCTCACCACACCCATCTTGTCTCTGAAGTAAACATGCTTGCCCCGTGGTAAGACTTTGGTAAGAATGTCTGCTACCTGCTCATCAGTGGAAATATACTCAAGCTTCACAGCTCCCTTCTGAACATAGTCTCTGATGAAATGATATCTGATCCCGATATGCTTTGACCTGTCATGAAATACTGGATTCTCCGTGAGTATAATGCAACTCTGATTATCACAGTAAATCACTGAAGGTTTCAACGGCTGACCAAATAATCCAAACAACATCTTGCGAAGCCAGATGGCCTCACAACTAGCTAGACTGGCTGCCATATACTTTGCTTCTGCTGAACTCAGTGCTACTGACTGCTGTTTCCGGCTGAACCATGACACTACTGCTGAACCCAACCCAAAACAACACCCTGAAGTGCTCTTCCTATCAGAAGCACAACCTGCCCAATCAGAATCAGTGTATCCTACCAATCCCACTCCATCTCCCTGCCTGTAGTCCAGACCATAATCCACTGTCCCCTGCAAGTACCGCAAAATGTGTTTTGCAGCCACCCAGTGAACCTTCCTAGGCTCACACATAAACTGACTCATCGTGTTGACTGCAAAACAGATATCTGGTCTAATGTTGACCAAATACATCAAGGAACCAATCAGCTGCCTGTACAATGTGGGATCCACCAACTCGGAATCCGAAGCATGAAGCTTCTTCCAGTTGGTGATCATCGGTGTCGACATGGGTCTACAATCCTCCATGTGGAATCTGCTAAGGATGTCCACAATATACTTCCCCTGCCCCAGGAAGAAATGCCCTCCTCCTGCCACACCTCCAAACCCAAAAAGTAATGCATCAAGCCAATGTCCTTCATCTCAAACTCCGTCGCAAGATCTCTCTTGCAGTGCTCTATGAGTCTCTCTGCACCTGTAATGACCAAGTCATTCACATACAGCACCAGAATGAGAGGCTCCTCACCTATCACAATAAAGTAAAGGTTCGGATCTGCCTCACTCTTTGTGAAACCCATCCCCTGCAAATAAGTATCTATCCTGGAGTACCAAGCTCTGGGAGCTTGCTTCAGGGCATAAAGGGCCTTCTTCAGTCTGCACACATGGGACTCCTTCCCATGCACCTCAAAGCCCTGTGGCTGCTCAATGTACACCTCCTCCTATATGAAGCCATTGAGAAATGCGGTCTTCACATCCATCTGGTGGATCTTCCAACCCATATCTGCTGCTATCGATATAATGGAGCGAATCGAAGTATATCGAGCCACGGGAGCGAAGGTCTCCTCATAATCAACTCCCTCTACCTGGGAGAACCCTCTAGCCACAAACCTCGCTTCGAATTTCTCAATGCTGCCATCTGCAGCATGCTTTACCTTGTAAAGCCATCTGGAAGTAACCACAGATTTGCCCTTAGGCCTCGGCACCACC
>APFE030401492.1:9294-78731 GCA_000404065.3 Pinus taeda | reverse complement strand
TAGTCAGTTACGACTACCTCTCATGGAAATGGTCATACGTTTGAATGACTTACTTAACGCAGTTGAATCCGAAAAATGATATCTAATATAATGCACTGCGTAATCCCCCATACTTAAATTCAAAAAGAGTCAAGGGATCTCTACTTGAATGGTTCATGAGGCACAATACTTGCTAAGGTTCAAATGGGGTAGCAAGCTAAGTGGTCTTGATTGTGGGAAAAACTCCACAGTTAAGCGCGCTTGAGCCAGAGGAGTTCTGGGATGGGTGACCTCCTGGGAAGTCCTGGTTACCGGGTGCAAGCCCCGGAAGTGATGATTGATGCTATGTGATTCGTTCTCCACATTTCACTAGTTTCAATCCAACTTCTTCACCCCTGTGAGCATCACCCGATGCAATGAGTGCTAAGTGAACTATTCAAAAATCATGAGAATTTAGTCAGTTACGACTACCTCTCATGGAAATGGTCATACGTTTGAATGACTTACTTAACGCAGTTGAATCCCAAAAATGATATCTAATATAATGCACTGCGTAATCCCCCCTACTTAAATTCAGTATGAGTCAAGGGATCGTAATTGACTGGTTCATGATTTTGAATAGTTGCTTAGGTTTTTCAGATGGGGTAGCAAGCTAAGTTGGCTTGATTGTGGAAAAACTCCACAGTTAAGCGCGCTTGAGCCAGAGGAGTTATGGGATGGGTGACCTCCTAGGAAGTCCTGGTTACCGGGTGCAAGCCCCGGAGTGATGATTGATGCTATGTGATTCGTTCTCCACATTTCACTAGTTTCAATCCCACTTCTTCACCCCTGTGAGCATCACCCGATGCAATGAGTGCTAAGTGAACTATTCAAAAATCATGAGGATTAGTCAGTTACGACTACCTCTCATGGAAATGGTCATACGTGAATGACTTACTTAACGCAGTTGAATCCCAAAATGATATCTAATATAATGCACTGCGTAATCCCATACTTAAATTCAAAAAGAGTCAAGGGATCTCTACTTGAATGGTTCATGAGGCACAATACTTGCTAAGGTTTTGCAAATGGGGTAGCAAGCTAAGTGGGCTTGATTGTGGAAAAACTCCACAGTTAAGCGCGCTTGAGCCAGAGGAGTTCTGGGATGGGTGACCTCCTGGGAAGTCCTGGTTACCGGGTGCAAGCCCCGGAAGTGATGATTGATGCTATGTGATTCGTTCTCCACATTTCACTAGTTTCAATCCCACTTCTTCACCCCTGTGAGCATCACCCGATGCAATGAGTGCTAAGTGAACTATTCAAAAATCATGAGAAATTAGTCAGTTACGACTACCTCTCATGGAAATGGTCATACGTGAATGACTTACTTAACGTAGTTGAATCCCAAAATGATATCTAAGACATAATGTTCCAAGTACCTCTAGCTCTTAATTACCAAATAAGTCAAAATGCACTACAAAATATTCCATTGAATTCTATTTAGGAGCACACCTATCCCATCAAACAGTCACCTATTGATTTCCACTCGAGCAACACATCCCATTGCTCAGTAATACCTACACAAGAATAGGTGAAAGGTGTGTTAGCCATATGTACATGTGTGTTTAACCATTCAACCTATTGAAGACAATAAATGACAACATTCAATTCAGGAATTAGTTTATAGGATGCAATAAATGACACCAACCCTTTAAATTCAAGTATTAAACACACCAGCCTTTTCAATTCGGGAATTAAAAACAGGAAAACCCAAGGATCAACCATTAAATATTATCAGCCATTTGAACATGTACAAATCAATCCAGGCCACACATTCGAATTTGGGAGATGGAAATCCATGCCAATCTTCCCTACAAATTAAATTCTATATGAAAAAGCTATAAAACATAAACTCTTACTCATTTTCATTTCAAACATTCATTCTACTCATGAGTTATTGGACACATATAATCAAAGTGTTCAGACATTTTTACATTCATTCTATTCAGAAGCTATTAGAAACATACAAACAGAGTGTGTGCACATTGTTACATACATTCTATTCATCAGCTGCTAGAGACATACAAATAGAGAGTGTGCACATTATTACATTCATTATGTTCATCAATTGCTAGAGACATACATGTATGTTTTTGTTGAATAATGTTACCATTTTTGTTGAATAATGAATAATGTTATTTTTGTTGAGAAACAAGGGTAAATTAAAGCTATTACAACCAATATCACTTGTTAAATAGATCACAAGATTGAGAAGAATTTCTATATGAATAACATACCCACTGATTTATAAACCAATTTCAATGCCACTATAACCTCAAATCTGACCCTTGCAATTCAATATCAGACTATTATAATAGCAAAGAATGTCCTTTCAAAGAGAAAATTTTGATGTCACGTAGATTCACTGTCTGGTTAGAGAAGTATTTATAAATGAATAACGGACCCACTGGTTTAGAAATTCCCTTTTAATTATCAGAATATTGAATTATTACAATATCAAATTAAAGCGAGATAACTACAAGATCGCAAGTGCAGAACTACAAGGAATTAGAGGACTAGCTATTCCAATTAGAGAAGAACTGAAATTGGATAATTTGGATATTTTGGACCTAAAACTGACAGATCACACTTCCGTTCAATTGATTTATGGACCATGCTGAGCTTCTGCATATAAGGGGGCAACATGGAAGGCATATAGTGCACCATTAAGTGTGGAAACCCAAACTGTAATAGTTGTAAGAACATGCTATATTATCTCCATTAAGGTCTGTCAAAGTCCTACATAAACTTAAAGTGAAGGTTTCAGAGTGCTATCATGCAAATCTGCATCAGTGGATCTGCCTAAAAATTATAGGCCATCTAGGCTTACCATGACTACGCCTCTCTATTTGGACTGGTAATTTTCTAGTCTCAAGGGGGTCCCCTAGGTGTTGCATGCTGCCAACAAACCCATAAATTTGTAAAGAAACAAAGTTGATTGGCACACAAAAAACTCAGTGTGAGCCGTTGCCCCTAAGCAGTGAACATCAAGGATAATTATTTACCTATGTTAATGATTATTGAGATGAGATGCCTCCAACATTATAAAAATGAGTGAAGAATGACAGAATTGAAAAGATATGTGCCTGAGGTGAATTTGAAATCAAAATCAGTATCAAGCAAACCAAACATTGCAACACATCTAACAATTATTGAGCCAATAGATTCTAAGAACCAAAGATAAGGCATAATAGAACCAAACCAAATATTATTTGAGGTTGAATTACACCATAGTGGGAGCAACATTGAAGGCATATAGTGCACCATTAGGTGTGGAAAACCCAAAATGTAATAGTTGTGAGAACATGCTATATTATCTCCGTTAAGGTCTGTCAAAGTCCTGCATAAACTTAAAGTGAAGGTTTGAGAGTGCTATCATGCAAATTTGCATCAGTGGACCTGCCTAATAATTATAGGCCATCTAGCCTTAACATGACTACGCCTCTTTGTTTGGACTGGTAATTTTCCAGTCTCGAGGGGGTCCCCTAGGAGTTGTATGTTGCCAAAAAACCCATAAATCTATAAAGAATCAAAGTTGATTGGCACACAGAAAACTCAATGTGATCTGTTGCCCCTAAGCAATCAATAGTAAGGATAATTTCTTACCTATATTAATGCTCGTTGAGATCAGATTCCTCCAACAATATAACAATGAGTGAAGAATGACAAAATTGAAAAGATATGTGCCTAAGGTGAATTTGAAATCAAAATAAATATCAAGCATACCAAACATCGCAACACATTTAACAACTATTGAGCCAATAGATTCTAAGAACTAGAGATAAGGCATAATAGAACCAAACCAAATATCATTTGAGGTTGAATTACACCACAGTGGGGGCAACATTGAAGGCATATAGAGCACCATTAGGTGTAGAAAACCCAAACTGCAATAGTTTTGATAGTTTAGTTATAATAATTAGGATAGAGTAGGAATAAGAACAAGAAGGAAAGAAACCTCTTACTTGTATTTGGCTTAGGTTTTGACTTGCAAGAACAAAAAGAACTGGAACTAAGAATTTGAAAGGGAATAACTACAGAGGGGAGAGACACCAGTAAACGAACGCCTCCACCTTAGACTTTTAGAATTTGAAAGGGAATAACTACATAAAGAGACTACAACTAAGAAACCTTACATAAAAACATGCTAACCCTTACTAGCAATAAAATGAACAGCAAGAACAAAATGAGTGTGAAAAACAATGATTTGAGGACACAAAAAGTTAGTTGGGTTGAAGAAATTGTGTTATATCAAAGCTGTTACAAAAAAGAAAAAGGAATATCTCTTCCTGATAACTCATTTTTTTACCAACTAGGAATAAAAAGAATGATAAGAACAATGATTTGAGGACACAGAAAGCTAGTTGGGTTGAAGAAACTGTGTTATGTCAAATCTATTACAAAAAGAAAAAGGAGTAGCTCTTCTCGATAACCCATATTTTTACCAACTAGGAATAAAATTAATGCAAAGAACAATCATTCGAGGACACATAAAAATTGAAGAAATTGTGTTATGTCAAACCTGTTACAAAATTAAAAAGGAATAGCTCTTCCTGATAACTCATAAAAGTCATCTAAGAATCAAATAAAGAAGTTTAAAACCTTCCAATAATGATTTTCAGATCCGAGATGTATTCAGTTACAATATATAAATAAAGCACTGATTGTTGTTACTCATTGATTGCAAAGGCCAGTGAATTTCCTTGTTTTCTATTATAATTTTTTAAAATCAAAATTTGGTGGTAACTTTGCAGGTTGTTGCAGCGATGCCAAGAGTTCCTATTGTAGATCGTACAAGGAATAGGAGGAGGCGAGGGGTGAGGGGGCCCAACTGCAATCGAGTTCATCAGATGAGGATAGGGTGGTGATGTGAATGCTCCTAATGCACCCAGTAATTTCGTTGAAAAGGACATTGTGTTGGCAGATCATGTTATCCCACCATCAACCACAGTGCAAGGTGCAAGTTCAACAAATAAAAGCAGTGCCATCAAAGGGTAGACAAAGTAAGCCATGCTAGCTGTAATTGATGACATCGAGTGTAAGGGACATTCAATCCGTGCCTCTACAAAAAAACATGGTATTGCTGCCTATAACATACATTATTGGATAAATGGGTTGACTAATACGAAGCATAGAGGGCCTGTTACAATTATCAATGAAGAGGAGGAGGCCGAGGTGGTTGAGAGGTGTAAGGAAATGGCCCAATTGGGACATGGGTTAGAAATTATACAACTTAAATCTACAGTAGCTCAAATCTGTCAAGGGAGGCCAAACCCCTTCAAAGATGGCTTTCCTGGTAAATCATGGTGGAGTGGATTTTAAAAAAGGCATCCAGACCTTTTGCTACGTACAGCTGAGGGCCTTGATAGCGACAGGGCTTTAAATCTACGCCCTGCAATTGTGTCCAAGTTCTATAACCCTCTTCCTGCTTCATATGAGAAGCACCCATATGCCCTAGACGATATGTAGAAATGTGATGAAACATGCTTACAAGCAGGAAGGAATTGTGGTATGTGGGTAATTGTCAAAAGAGGGAGCAAAAATGTGCCTAAGACTTTGCCTAAGAGTAGGGAGTGGATCACTATTCTTTCTTGTGTCAATGCAATTGGTTCTTCAATCCCAGGATTTTATCTATTCAAAGGTAAAACAAAACTAAAAAACTATATACAAAACTGTGAACCAGGTGCATGCATTGCAACACATCCCCATGCATGGATGACAAAGGAACTATTCATGAATTGGATTTGTCACTTTGTTGCATCTGTAACAAGTGGTATATCGCCTAAAAAAAGACACCTACCTATTTTAGATGGCCATGGAAGCCACATGGTTGTGCAGACAATAGAGGAGGCCAACAATTTTGGCATTGACCTATTAACATTGTTGGCTCATACCACTCATAGATTGCAACCCCTTGATGCCAGCGTGTTTGTGTTAAAATTGGAAACTAGGACCAAACTCCATGTGGGTCATCTTATTTATGGTAGTTGATATTTTTCTTGGATTCCTCTCATTGCAAGGTGTAGGATTGATCTAGAGATCATCCGATTCCGACAAGTATTCATGGAGATGTGAATTTATTTGTGTTATGGGACAATTCGTCAAGGTCGGCCAACAACCAAATTTCCCCCACTTGTGCTAAACATTTTAGTATAAATAGAGGTGCCTTGAAGGTCATTTGGACACACACTTATTGTGATCTCTTCCTCTCCACTTGTCTTGGGTTTTGGTGGGAGGAGATATCCTAAGAAGATAGTGATGCCCTAAAACGCAGTCATGTAGATGATGCCCTAAAATGCGGTCATGAAGATGCCCTAAATGTAGGTCTAGAGGACACCTACAATTTTGATCTATGAGGCCCTAAATCAGTTGTCACAATGTGTCCTAGCAACAGACTTATGACAAGATCTATGGTGCATAAAGAGCTTTGTTTTGGCCGTAGAAGAGAGAAGCCCAGTGAAGGTGAAGGAAGTATGGCTCCTTCTAGACTGTTTGGAAGCCTAGTTACTACAGGCAGGAGGTTGAGGTCATGATGGGAAATTCTGGGCAGAAATAAAAGAAACCTCACAAGTGAACAGGTCGAGTTTCCTTGGGTAATTACAGGTAGGAAGGGAGGCTTGTTTTGGAGGCTGAGATGTATTATGCCCTCCAAAACAAGGCTGCATATTCTTGTAGCAACAATGAAGGAAAGGGAGCCTTGTTGAGGGTTTCTGAAGTGTTTTTGTAGGCAACATGATGCCCTAGACAGGGCCGAGCAAGTGTAGTAGGGATCTGCATTGAAGAAGGACAAACCTAGGTGGTTTCCAAAACAACTTGTGCATGGAATGTTGGGTATTCTCTATGGTTGATGAGCTACAGATTTAAGAGGACTATTATAACTGGAAGAAGGGTTGAACAGGATTGTTTGGATGCCCTAACCCGTGATCTAATGCTACAATAGTATGCACAAGTTCCAGGTATGTATTTGAGATGTTGTTGCCTATGTGTGAGGGTTGGTAGGACTGCCTTGATGGCCTAACCAGTGCATGATGAAGGCTGCCCAATCTGTTGCTGCAAATAGAGAATCCCCTAAACAATGAACTAATGCAAAACATGGTAAGATGTGACAGCATTGCTATAAGGTGCAACATTACGTTGAATGCTGCTGCATAATGATGGGCATCTTGATGAAGTGTAGTGTAGCATGTTGTGTGCAACAATTGGTAACAAAGTGCAGCACAGTGATAATAAATGTACAATGAGATGCAGCATGATGGGCATAGTGAGGTACAACATGATGCAGCACAGGTAGGTGCAGCAAGAAGATAAGGTACAACATGAAGATTGGGTGCAGCACAGTGAGGTGTAGCATGGTGATGGAGTCACCTTGGATCAGTGGAAGCAGTTTTCTCAAATCAACTTCCTCATATGCCATCTTCCTAGAGAAGATCTCTACTCTTATTTAGATAAGTCAAAAGGTTGACTTCTGATGTATAAGTACTATCTCTCTCTCTGATGAACTATTGAAGAACATATAAGAAGAATTGATCAAGGGTTTCCCCTTATTGGGGTTTGTCCCTGGCTGGCGCCACATCTTGTGTCCTCTTGTCTTGGCTTGTTTTCTGCAATTTATGTTTATGTTCTATTTGTAATTTATTATTATGTTGTTGTGATTACTAATCTAGAAAAGATATTGAGCTAATTGGAAAAATTGAAATAAATTTCTCTAAGCATAGAACATACCAAAACTTAACATGGTATCGGAGCTGAGGTGAAGACAAAGCCCAAGTAAGAGTGAAAGAGAAATTGTCGAAGACAGTTGGAAAGGACAAAAGACTCAATGGGTTCCTCATCACTCTTCAAATTCACCAAGGGTGAAGTCGAAGCAAAAGAGATGATCAAAATGGCACAACAGAAACATCTAGTGGCCTACTTACAGGTCACTTCAATGAGAAGTCTGGATCTAAGGATGGAAGGAAAGGCAAATGCTTTGCTTGCATCAAGTCTGGCCATTATGCGAAGTAGTGTCCAAATAGAAGGGACACATCACTTCATTAGAGATTATATCACAACCGTTGATTTATCAATAGGAAAAGTATGAAGGAAAGCTTGGGGTCACATCGAGAACACACACAGTGAGAGCAACACTTGAGCTAGATCAAAATTTTGGGGCGTGGTTTGCTGAGAATTTCGGAGTAAGATTCTAGTGCAGAGAGGGGCAGTTCGACAGTGAAACTTTCGTCCAAGGCCAAGAATACATAGTAGAGAGGCAGCGTGGCACCATGGAGAGACAACGCAACTCCAGGAGGGTGGCGAGGAAGCTAGAGGGGTTGACGCAGTCATGCAGAGGCAATGTTGGGGTTTCTGTGAGGCAGATCAAGCATCAGTTTAGCAGATTGATTTCTGAGTCAGTAAGGCTCACTGGGAGCGTGAAACGGCTCCTAGAGGAGGTGACGCAGTTCCAGCACAGATCTCGGAGCATCCATCGCTGCACAACACTAGGAACCAAAGCATCTGTCTCTAAATAGAGGTACTTCTTTCGATTTATTCTTTGTTGGGTGAGCCAGATTTGGCACCCTAGTTGTATTCAAAAATATGTTTAATAGTAAAACCCTCATATCTGTTGCACTGGTTTTATCACATTGGGTTTTTCCAGGGACGTTTAGTCCAAAAATAAGTGCGTCCCTTGTATGGTTGTCTCATTTATTTTCAATACTTGATCTGTATTTTGGTGTAGGTTGTAGTGTATCTACATTAATATTTTCTGAATAATTCTAAAAATAACTTGTTAAAATGAAGAACACAGGTAGGAAATGTAAATAAGCTTGTTGCTATAGGATTTCTGATTTGTTAGATTCAGAAATGTTCACATGGAAAACATCTTCGTACCTAGAGTTTTCGCATGTAGTGGGTGGTGCTCGCTCTACATCATATATTTCGGTTTCTTTATCCCAACCAATGAGCTCTTCTTCTTCCTCCTGTGCATGGACTGCCTTAGTTGCAAGTCTGCAGAGACTATGACCCTTGACAGTGTGAACTGGCTTGATGTCAAGATCATATTCTTGCAGCCTGTCATCCAATTCACACGTCGTTCACCTAGCTCTTGTTGTACAAGCAGTGAGCAGAGTGCTGGGTGAGGCACGTAGACTATGCAATGGTTCTTCAGCAAGTAGGGTCTGAAGTGTTTCACCGCCTTGTATACTTTGTATGCTTGTTTTTCAACGACGAGGTATTTGAGTTCGGGTCCCTACATGCTTGTGCTCATAAAGGAGATGGGACGTTCGTCGTTCATCTCATCCTTCTAAGTGAGTGTTGCAGCAAGCGAGTTGTCGGAGGCAAAGGTGTATATCAAGAAATCTTTGTTGAAATCTAGCCTGTAAAGTGTAGGTGCATCTGCTATAGCCTGCTTGATACAGGTGAATGCATTCTTTTCTCTCTTGCCCCAGCTGTAAACTACATCCTTCTTGATCATGTCTTGCATTGGTTTCACTATCTGTGCATAGTCTGAGATGAACTTCCGGAGAAAGTTTATCTTTCCTAAGAAGGACTGCATTGATTTCTTGTTGGTTGGGTGACGGATCTGTGTAATGGTCCAGACTCAGTCTAGATCAACCTTGATCCCACTTCTAGAAATGATGTGCCTAAGGAGGTTCCACTCAGACATTACAAATACATTATTTTTGGGATTCAAGGAAATCCCGTCTTTTTGGCATTGCTCGAATATCTTCTTCAGGTGGCGTATGTGGTCTAATCATTTTCTGGAAAAGAAAATCACGTCATCAAGGTACACCACTATGCTCTGTTCGATGAGTCCACAGAAGGCGATGACCATGAGGCGCTGAAAGGTTGTGCTTATATTCACGAGCCCAAATGGCATTCGTCTGTATGTGACCTTACCCCACTTGGTATGAAAGGTAGTTTTATGTCGATCAGGTTCCTCTACCAGAACCTGGTTATATCCTGAAAACCCGTCAAGTAAGGAAAACATATCTGCCCCAGATACTATCTATAAAATATGCTCCATAGATGGCACGGGGTAATTGTCTTTGTCCGAGGTGCGGTTCA
This sequence comes from Pinus taeda, assembly GCA_000404065.3. Classification (NCBI taxonomy): domain Eukaryota; kingdom Viridiplantae; phylum Streptophyta; class Pinopsida; order Pinales; family Pinaceae; genus Pinus; species Pinus taeda. Next base: position 68,669 of record APFE030401492.1, on the reverse strand, counting down.
AGTTTCGGAAATCAACATACAAGTGGATCTCCCCGGACTTCTTATGTACATGAATAAAGTTCGAAACCCATGTGGAATGACGAACTTTGTAAATGATCCGTGCATCCAACAACTTGTTCAACTCTTTTTATATGAGGGGTTCATGTGATGGATGGAATTTCCTCAGCTTTTGCTAAAATGGCTTGACCCCTTCTTTGATTGGAATCACATGTTGGATTATTCGCGTGTGGTATGTCTTCAGATCATCATACATTGACGCGAACACATCCCAGTAATGTTTGAACAAGTAGACAAAGGCTTGCCACTCCTACTGTGTGCAAGACATACCGAGATTGACAAACTTCAGATCTTGTTCTGTTCCTAGTTTTATCTATTCGTGCATCATGGTGGAGTTGTGGGTTTTGTTGTTCCTTGGCTCCTGAAAGTGGTTCTGCAAGTCATAGAGATTTTCTAGAGATACCACACCCTTGGGGATGAGGTTACCTTTCTTTTCATCAGCTCCAGCTTGCAGAGACTGCTCGTGCTCATCTTCATCAATCGCTGCGTCTTTGAAGACATCAATGTTGGCCATGAAGTGCAGTATATGTTGATCATCGTAAAAAACAAGTAGATTAGTTATGTTATTAGGGATAGATGGTTTGTACGAAATTTCAACAGTAAATCTATCCCTAAGTGGTGACCTTCTAGAAGCTGCATTTGCTAAAGCATTGGCAGCTACATTATGGGTTATTGGCACAACAATGATATTGAATGCTTGGAAGTTAGAGATTAGTCGCCATGCCTCGTGCTGGAAACTTTTTAAATGAGGTGATAAATAGTGTATGGTGTTTTGTACTTGTCGTACCACGATTTCTGAATCACCTACCACTTTGAGCGCAACAAGGTTGAGGTTAATGGCCTTTTGCAAGCCCAACACGAGTGCTTCGTATTCAAAAATGTTGTTTGTGCACTCAAACTCCAAGCAGCTCGAGATCAAATGTTTCCTATGCTTTGGTTCAATCAAGACATACCCAGCTCCAGAGCCATCCTATGTCTTTGATCTGTCAAAATACATGGTCCACAACTCATCTATACACTGACCATTTGACATGCTTGCACTACTGCTACTGCTACTGCTACTACTAATGTTACTAATGTTACAATGTACTGTACAAGTTTCATTTCCATGAGTCGGGCAAGGAAGGAGACCCAACTATGTGTCTGATGGGGTTGGTTCTGGTTGTGCGAGATAACACCCCAACGTTGTTTCCAAGAGGCAGTTGCCGAACATGAGCTTCGTGAAAGCCAACGGTTCGTTCTCACCATTGATGGGAGTGACATTGTGTTTCATGTATCTCTTGGATAACACCTAGATTTGGTTGCTTTTTCCCTGGTACAGAAGCCACAAGTGTGACCAGTCTGTAGCAAAATACCCATTCAACTTGTTCGACCCGTCTCTCCTGAGCAGTAAGCCATATGCTTCCAGTATGTTCACAACGACAATGTTGATGCACTAGTGAACTCGGTTGTCATGAGATAATCGAATGATCACATCCCAAAGTTCACCAATGGCTAGTACACATGTTCGATCAAGTTGGATGATCTGCGCAGATGTCTTGCTCCATTGCGCAGTGATCTTCTTGGCAATAGAGAGTGGCATGACATTGGATGATGTGCCAGAATCAACCAAACAGTTGTGAACATTGTAGATAAAGATTTCAAATGAAAACAAGAATGGAGGGCAAACAAATTTTGCATATTCCATCCGGAGTGTGTTGAGCATAGTTGTGACTGAACTGGGAGATGTGCTTGGTCCCTTGCTAGTAGAGGTTGCACTGTCTGCAGATGTTTGCCCTAGTGCGCATAGCAAAATATCCCGCTAACTCTGAATCTTAGCTAACTCAAACAAAGAGATGTTTGCACGAGTTTTCTTCATGTATTGCACAATGTTGTATTCAAGTGTAGGTAGATTCGCTGAGATGCCCTGGGTTAGGCTCGTGTTCGTACTGTATGATAGAGTGTTTTGCAATTCTCTACTCATGGACGTACTCTTGTTCACCGTTGTCTTCCCGGGATTGCGTGGTGTTTTCTTCTTTTGGACGACTGGTGGATCAACCTTCCTCAATAGTTCAAGCTTTTCATTTCCCCAAATGTAGGGGGATCCCCTTGACTTCTTAGATTGTATCGACCATTTTTCTTTTGCGGTTGTTTCTTGGTGTTCGTTTTCTACACTGCTTGCGAGCACTGATACATGTTGATCACATGCCTAGTGCTTGATGCCTCATCAAGTGCAACATCTTCATCATCGTCTGCGTCTCTTACTGGCACTGCATACTACTCACTACGTTTAGTGTGCGGTTGCATACTTAATCCACAACTCATTTCCATTCCAAACAGTGCCTTCCAAGTTATCGTCTTCATGGAATTAGCAAAACACGTCGTTTGCACACAGTTCCGAGTGGAACACTTAGTTGGAGCTCTGCGTAGTTTTAGCTGGGAAGCGGTTGCTTCCAAATGACATGCTTCCTTTATGTTGTCTAGGAGTTCGGTTTCTCGCAGATATGTTGATCGTTCGTTGTTTCAACTCAGACACCTCTCTTGTCAAGTTCTTGACAAGATGAGTAAGGATTTCAATGTCACTTGCTTCCTTGTCTTTACCCTTGCTCGCCACAGCCTAGGGCTTCATTCTCGCATCTCTGGATTCCTTTGTTGGTTCATCATCCTTAATGACTCCAATCGTGTGCAATTCTTTCTCCACAGCGATTGCCTCATCACAGTTTTTTAATAACGTTGGTTTCACAGCTTGCTTGATGAACTACGCAATATTGGTTGGCAGTACAGACGTATAGTAGTCGACAGAGATAGAGTCATGAGGCTTCGTGTCTGCTTCAAACTTGTTCAATATGCACAAAAACCTCTGGTTGAAATATTTTACCTTTTCTTTCGACTCCATCTTCAGATTGCCCAACTTTTGAGTAACATGGTCGGGGTCTTGTCATCAGCAAATTTTTCCAAAAACATATGTTTGAACATACCCCGATTATGGATGGAATTGATAGGAAGGCTGTGATACCATACTGTTGTGCGACCATCCAAGGTACATGGAAACAATATGCATGCAACGTCGACGTACCATACCTCGAGTGTCTGCAATTGTAAGTAGAAATTGTCCAAGTGATCTTCTGCCTTCACTGCTCTGTCATGGTCATACTTTGTGAGTATTCTCTCTGAATGCTTTGGCATCCTGTGCAAAGCACCTGGGAGAGCCAATGGTCTCTGAGTCATCCATTCCAAGTTTTGGTTAGCCATGTGTTCTTCATCCTCCTCCTCTTCTTCAGAATATGATAGTTCTGTCTTTGAGTCTGTTGGTTTGTCTCTGCCTCCGCCTCTTTCGTTGCCTCCTGTTTGCCACCTATACTAGTGTCTGAACCCAAGATCACGAGGGTGTCCTGTTCTCCCTGTCGGAAGACTGGAGGTTCCTCTCCATTCTCAACAACTTCTGGCAGGCCTTTGAGCATGGCAAGGACTGCTTCTTCCAAAGATGATACAACAAATCTTATGGGAGTGGTCTTTGGCTTCTTTGATGCATATGGAAGATCTTATATTCCTAGGATTAGTCTGACTGCTTTGGAAAACTTATGGGTGATGGGATGGATAAAGCAGAGGTGCTGATACGAAATTTTGTGTTCAAGTCTGGGAGGTCAGGAGTAACCAACTTCAGAGTTGCGCGTAGGTGAGAGGGAGCACAAGATACTGCCTTGACTAGATGATTGATGAATGGGGGTGAGAGGAAATTTCCCCATAAACAACTAATGGCCCTCCTTCTAACGCTAGAAATGTTGACAGTGCTAGACCCACCAACATTCAAAGTATCTCCCCGATATGAAGTCTGAACTATACCTCACACCGTTTGGTGTAGGAGTCCCATCCGGTATGATAGCCCGGTTGCCATTGTCTTAATGATTTTCCTTAGCTCTTTCTTGTCCACACATGAGAGTGGTTTCATTTGTTTTTGAACAATGAGGTTCGCATGCCTGGTGAGTACTCAGTGTCACTTGTGTCAAGGTTCTTTCACCGCAGAGGAGAGAGTGGGAGTGAGTCTCAAGTCGAAAGGGAATAGTCCCAACTCTGTTAGAGACACACAACATAGCAGGACATGCACAACTTCTGACGGAGTATTCCACACAAATGCAGTAGTCACAAACACACAGTGAACGGATAACACATACAACACCCAACGGAGTAGTCTACATGAGTGTGACAGTCGTTATAACAAGTTTATGGGAATGGTTCTGTCGAGTGTCCGACAAAATATTCCACACGAGCGAGAACGTTAACAACTTATACAACACATTTTCGAAAGCATATGTATTAGAACAACCGAAATAGTTCAACTGTCTTAATACAGGTTAAAGCAACATGAATTACAAGCGTCCAAAGAATATTCTTACAAATGAATACAATACATGTGTGAAAACGTGTTGGCTTGTTATCAAGCTTTTGAATTAAGCGAAAATTCCAAGACACATTGGTACACGATTACATCACTAACCCTGATTGCAGGGCATTGGAGCCACTGCTCGCTCCTCAAAGAAAAGATTATAGACTCTCAAGGTTATTTGGGAGGAGCCAAGGTGAAAAGTCCTTTGCATGTACAAATGAGGGGTTTAAAGCCAAGGGTGAAACTGATCCTTGTGACTGTTCAAATTCCCTCATGACTGTTTGACTTACATGACTTTTCAACTTTACATGACTCTTCAATTTAACATGTGGGTCTCTTGGACTTCCACGTTACATTACATTGATTACAACAGTATGGCCCACAGTAGTGGTGTGGTCGAGATGACTCATGACATGACTCAACACGACAGCGCTAGTATGTTCATGTCGTTGTTGGTGTCCATGTCGAGTTGTAGTGCTATTGAGTGATGAATGTGCTCTTAGTGTATCATAGCTTCAGTTCTGCATGGCAAGGTGTGTGGAGTCTTTGATGGTCTTGGTGTTTGCTTGATGTTGTATGTGCATGTCTCTCCTTCACTTATACTTGGCATGCTTCATGAGTTCATATGTTCGCAAACAAGTGTCCTAGCATGCACTCCTTGTGCATCCTATTCGTCATCACACCATGTCTCATCCATGTACCTGTATCTATAATCACTCATGACGAGACAAAGTCAAATCTAGAAATCTCCTGGTGTACCATGATGCATCATCTTTCGTTTTCAGGTGTGGGTGACTGAGAGAGAGGACAAGGGTCTGAAATTGCGCAGAGCACATTTCAGGTCAGGACGTAGGCTTCGGGCACTATCAAGGAAAATTACACAATGGTCACCGGGAGGCTAAGATGGGCAGTCTGGATTAGCAGTGACTGTTTGCGGGATCTGGCTTAGTTGAAGGGCATATCTGTGCAAATTTTCCAGGGAGACAGTGCATGAATCAGGGAGGGCACTAGCAGTGAAAACTGCTTAGATTCTTCAGGGAGGCTGGCAGCGGGTTGCAGGAGCTTGTTGGCCAAAACTGCGCAGAGTTGGGAGGCTAGCTTATAGGACATCTCTGTGCAGTTTCTAGGTTGAGCAGGGTGTCGGGTAGCTGGGATACAACCCATGAAAACTGCGCAGTTTTCAGGAGGAGCAATAGGTCAGTTGACAGGGTGACTAGCGAATAGAACTACGCAAATTTTGAGTACAACGCAGTTTTCATGTCTGCGCAATTTTTTCAGTCAGTAGAGTCGGGCATGCTGGCAGCTTTTCCGCAATTTTTTGGAGTGAAGCCTGGGGTCACTGCCCGGTCAAACTCTCCGGTTGACCAACTGGAGGCTTGGTAGATTTGCTTGTGGGCAACGCAGATTGAGATGGCTTGCTAAGAAACTTCTATGTTGTTCTGGGTGATAGTCAGTCGAGTCAACTCCAGGATTACACAATGCAGACTGCTTGGGAGGTAGCCTCAAGCTTCGTGCAATTCTGGGAAGTAGTATATGATCACTAAGGGCTAAGACTACACACTGCAACTAAGCAGAGGTTCGGCTATTGGGGGGTGGTCCTGTTGACAAAGTTTCAGCAAAATGATTAAGTGTGCGAGCAAGTGAACTTATGCATACAAGACCTTGCGAACACACACTCAATATGACTCGATGACAAGACACCTCGAACCATCATGACTACATACACTCAGTGTGACTGACTTACAAGTGCGAGCGACAACCACAACACTTGAGATAGATCGTTGAATGACCGCGACGACACTTGCGCGACATTGCATACAACTTCGTGTGTGAGTGCGACAAATGCTTACACAACAATCACAACTTGTACACACGAAGACGGAAATTGTGCATAGCTAGAACATGGCTGCAAGCATGACATCATGACCAACATGCTAAATGATGTCCAGTGAATGGTCAATCGAGGAGGGTGCAAAAACTCAACACGAGCTCATGGGATGAGCTCAAGTGCTTGAAAACATCAAGGCAAACCCGAGGAAGGCTCTGAATTGGATGCAAGACAAAATTTTGGAAGGTGTTTCAGCTGCTACAACATAATTGAACAACCCATATGTGATGATAAAGATGTTGTCTCTTCCGTTCCATGCACAATTTTGCCCAACGTGATTCCAACACTAACTAAATCTTGACCCAATCTGGTTGTAAGCTTCGCCGAAAATGATGAATGAAACTCCACTCAAATTTAACACGTTGTTTTCCAAAGAAGTTGGGTCCAATTTATTAGAATTATGTCGGTGGTCATCATTTGATGTGCTACAGGTGCCCAATAAGAAATTCAGCTCTCGATTTGCCTCTTTGTTGATCTGATTCCTAGCTGCGCGAAAGACAAAGGAAATTCCCAATTTGGCGCCAATGAGTGAAGGAACTTGATCCTCAAGAAGAAGTGCTCCTGCAGTAAATTTCACTAGAAAAGCCCTCCGGCTGGTAGGATGCACAACTCTGATACCACTCTAATGTCCCTTTTCAGGAATTTTGAGGTATTTTTCTGATAGTTTTCTTTATAAAATTTTATGCTGACATTTTTTCTGCAAAACCACGAGATTACACCAAAATGCACCAGCAAATAACAACCCAAAAAATATACAAGCACAACAAACTCATAAACTCAAGTAACATCAAAAAATGTAGCACAAGGAATGAATCAATTTCATTTATGGTAATATATCATGCAAAGTACAACTGGAAATATCTTAAACAAAATAGGAAAGATGATAGTTGAGTGGATCTCCTAATATTTTGTTGCTATGTTGATCCTGATCTCTCAAAACTCTACACCGACTACACTCTCCCTACAACAACAACTCCCACTGAATCAATTGAAAAATGATGAAGCACCAATTGAGTACCCAAATGATCCTCACTCCAATATCCCTTAAGCTCTATGAAACTCTTGGATGAATTCTCCTAAAAAAGAATTGGGTTTTCGTCCAACACTCCACGACATACCTGAGGGTTTTCGTCCTAGGGCTACCAATGAAGTAGAGAACTGAGTTCTCAACCTCTCATACAAGAAGAAATGTCAAATCCAAGATGTCCTCCAATGCCGTCCTCTTCCTCTTTCATAGATTTGATCGACCCCTCTAGAACCTCCTATTTTATTGTTATTTTAATCATGGAGAACTTTTCCCTCTTTTATTTCAATTAAAATATTCTTTTTAATGCGACAAAAGGGTAAATTGCCACCATGTCTCCTTAGGTCACTGAAACTTATATCTAACCATCCCATCCTATATATCTTCTCATTTCGGTTCCAACAAGCTATTACACTAAGGTGTTCTTTCAAGTGTTCCTCCCGGAATGCCACCTTAAGCATAATTAATTGAGTCAAGCCCAATAATAACTCTGTTTTTTGAAAGTTGTCAGAATGCACCAAAATGAAAGACAAATTGTGCAAATGATGGAATATACCAAGCGAATGCCATCGGGCCTCATTGAAACTCCTAAAAACCCCTCCAAAAGCCCCTGGGCTCGCTGATGAGACCAACTTGCACCTGTGAGTTGTCTGCCCCCAACTCTGAAAGTCCATCCTAACCATGTCATAAGTAACACCAGAAAAAGGAACATTATATTAATTTGGAAAATGAATTGACTAATAAACTTTATTTTTGTAATAAAATATGATTGATGACGTGATCGGATATTGATACATTGATCCTCTGCAAGTAGCAACATTAGTATAGGAGTTTCCTCGGACTGCAGTAGTAGATAATGACATTGACATGGCCTATTAACTTGACACTTAGTATTGACCTTGAATTAGTAACCTAGTAGTATTGGGTCTTGTCAAGTATATTGTAGCATGCATTTAAGAACCCTTACATTAATAGGATTGATTACTTATTGAATTGACAACAACATGTTGATATAATGCTCTGATATGACAACATTAATGTAACAATAATACAATGGGTTTGTGGCAACACTATTAGATAGTGACTTTATGTGACTACAATAAGTGATGATGGCTCCAGGGCGTTGAATATATAAGTAGCAACAATTAGACATATGTTGGTAGCCCTCCTCGTCTCAAGCCTAAGATATTTGCAAGCAGGTCATAGGGATGACTTGAGGCACCTAGGTTTGTTACATCATTTTATAGTTGTGTCAGATGATTGTGCCATTATGAGCAGTTTGGTACAATGAAAATTAGTGTGACGTGATGACTACTTCATGAGCATGTGATGCTTAGCCTTACATGAGCAATGTGGTACATTGACCATTTTAGATTGATTGGTTTGGTACAACTTTGTTTTCAGATGTGCAGTTGAGTAGTGATCAGTGGGATCAATTTAAGCAGTGAGTAGTGTTGTTCTCTAAGATGATAATGGTCAATTAATCATGCCAAAGCATCTAAGGTATTTGTTTTAGGGGTTTGGTTTTGGTTTTTATGGAGGACCAATACATAGAAAAACTGTCAGAATGATGTACTAACTCTTTTAGATTGTACTAATAGATAATCAAAGGGCTTCTATTTGACTTCACATGGTGATTTGAATTTATAAGGTTTTTAGAAAGAATAGTAAGGAGGTATGATTAATTTAGATTTCAGACAGAAAGATAAATTATCATAAGTAGGAAAACCTTTTTCCAATGTTCAAAAGTTAAACAAACTATGCTTAAGATTACATAAGATGCCGACAATTTTATGATTTAGAGGGAGCTTTTTAGATAGACAGTCCAATATCTCAGTCTCTTTATGATAATAACTTCATAAAGGAATTTTAAGAATAATTGTAACACATTTATTCTCACCTGATATCTCTGTAAAACTTAAACATATGCAGAATAAACATAATGAATGAAACACATGAAAAACTTACATAAGAAAATGAAACTGTATGAGACCAAATTCAGAATCCTTTGCTTTATTATCAGTGATCTAGAAACAACTTGTACATCAATGCTTTTACAAAATTGCTTATGGAAAGGTACCACCTTTAATAACTCATAGAAGAGAGTTATTTATACAATTTCTAAACAAAATATCCTAAACTGATTATAAGAGAGCTTGAAAGAAGATAGGAAAATAAAAATTGTTGCATGATGTGTCCCTACTAGATAGGAAGTTGTTGATGACTGTTCCTTCAAAATTTGCTTCTATGTCTTCTTGTTGGAATGAAAAGTTAATCAATTGTTTCACATTATTGATCCCACCTTTTCTCACTAGGTATCTCGAGATTTACCATCCTTCTAAGTATCTCATCAACTTCGGTATATCTCTCAAAATTGGGTTTGGTGAGAAAAAGATGACCAATTTCATATTTAATGGAGAGCTCTAAGCTTAAAGCTTCTAGAAATTCCTTGCAAGTAATCTGCCTTTTTATCCCTGCAAATTGACCGTTATCTGCTGCAATGGTATAAAGCCTTTCACAGTATTCCTACAATTTTACTAGTTGATCATTTGATGATACTATCTCTGGTAAACCTTTCTTATGTAATATACTAAATTTAGAGTGAAACCTCCTAACAGTAGTGTTCAAAGCATCACACTTTTTTTTTAGCTGAGTTAACAGATTCTTCTTCACTAGGACTTTCTTAATTTCCAAAATAGTAGTTGTCTTATCTGGGATGTTCATTTCTTGTAACTGTTGCCTAGTCTTGAATTCAGTACCCTGATCATTCAGGATGCTTCTTTGGGTTTTGTTCCCAATGTTGCCTTTTGGGTCTCTATCTCTGCCCTGCATTTAGTAATCAGTTCTTGCTGCTCAAAAATAATTTGTATGGATGGCCATACTTCTATTATAGAGTGGCTAATATCTAACTAGATATCTTCTTTGGCTTGGGACAAAGTGTTTACCATTAGAGTCTTGCTTTCTAACTGTTTAACCTTGAGCTCTAACTTATGTGAATTTTTCATTTCTTCTACATACAAGGTATCATTTTTCTCCTTTTGTGACTCAAGGGCTTGGAACTTCTGGAGTAATTTCTCATTTTGTTGTTTATTTGCTTGTAGCTCCTGTGATAACCTTGTTGTTTCACATGTTGTTGAAGACAAAGCAATGCCAGTAGGAGATGAGCTTAAATTTTCACATGCCATTGGAATTGTTGTTATTGAGGTCACAACAAGTTGTGTTGTCTCTTTTTCCTTGAGTAATTGTTCTATCTGCTCCTCCATTTTCTTGATTTGTATGTTTTGCTCAATAATGAGCTTTAATATCTCCTCCCTGTGTTGTTCATTTTTTGCCATTTCTTTGGTCTGTGGATCCTCAATTGATGGCAGCTTCAATTGTTTCTTCAAGGTTATAATCTCAACATTCTTCTTTTGCAGTATTTCTTCAATTGCTTTATAGTCCTAGGGATCATATCCAATCTTGATAATGATATCTTCTAAAGATTTTAATTTGCTATCTTTAGACAAGGATGATAACTTTTCAATCCTAAGTTGTGACTATACATTGGACAAAGTAGTTCTGAGCTTGGAAAGAGACATGGAAGTTGTAATCATTGTTGAAAATAACATCTCACCCAATTGCTTATGCAAATCCATTTGATCAATGGAATGTCTCTGGTTCACATCAAATGAGAAGATGGTATTCTTGTAGTTTGCTGTGGATTTATGAAATGGAATCCGAGCCTGCAAAAATTCCATTTGAATCCTTCCTCTTTCATTGTCGAAGGTAGAGAGAAGTCTATGCTGAGAAGTGGATGTCTGTTTCCAAAACTGACTGTAAACTTGAGATTTAAGACTTTCATTCTTTTGCTTGATTTCCAAAAATGTTGAGAAGACATTGGTATCTCCTGCTGAGCTGGTCTCAGTTAATTGGATAATCTCCATAGGTTTAGTCGAATAAGGAGTTGAAGAAGTAGAGGGAGGCTTGGGATTAGTGGTCCCTGTTTATGAAACATCTTCCAATTCTTCAAGATTAATTATCTCTGGTGGCTTGCTTCCTAATGACATTGACAGCCCAATTTTCAACTTCTTTTGTAAGATATAATACTCTTTACCTGGTTCTGTAGCTGACTGAGTTTCCTCTCTGGCTCTTTTATGTTGAGTAATTTGTGTAGCTGGAGTCTTTGTTTGAGGAGTTGATATAACTTGTTCATCAGCTTTTGTGGGAGTACCTTCAGACCATTGCTCTTGGTTCATGAACTTCTCCAATTCTGGCCAGGGAGTATGGCTGTAAGGTCTTGCCTTCAACTGCACTCTGAGAGTTGAAATAATCCCAAGAGGATCATAAGACCAAGTGAATCTTGGCTGGAGGTTCATGTTCTTTAGCAATCTGTCTGCTTCTGTACCTGCAGACCTAGTGTTACAGATGAAACTCCCTACTTTGGCTTTGAGTTTAAACTGTGATTTCTTCTTGCATGAGACAAAATGGACTTCATCCATATTTATCATTTGCCTGATGTATTCTAGTGAGAATATTCTCATTGGCACATACTTAGGCAGTTTGTATGGAGCCAACTCACTGCCATAGATCCTAATCTTAGTGTAATTTTGGTATAGTTACCAGTCACTAGTGTTGGTTTGCTCTGATAGGTGCAGTGTCTTTTTAATTTCTTCTCCAATTCTGGGCTTTGCCTAGCTATTGAGTAATTGGAGAACTGGATGTATGAATGAATCAATGAACTGTGAGAATGTAAAATTTAATGATCCTGCTCTCGTTAACTCTATCCAGTGAATCACTATTTGTTCACTCCCTGCTCATCTTGTATGTTCAGTTGAATAGGCAATAGATCTCCCTGTTGAAACAAAATTAAATGAATTATAACTGAATTGTACCTTACTACTCCTTGTGTGGTCAAATTCATAAACTATTCATGTATATTATTAGCCAAAAAGTGGCTATATTGATACATGAAGGTAGGTTGATATTCTTTGCTAAAGATAGAAAAGAATCCAAGGATGGATTGATCAACATCTTGGTCATTTTCATAACCTAGGAGGTATGATAAGAAAGAGATAATGGTGTCTAGTAGCCTTAGGGAACATGGAAGATGAATATGGAGGATTTCCCTTAGGTAATTTGACATCTTCTAGTAGGAAGAGTTCAAAGATAAGAGCTATTTGTGGGAAGGTGAGTTTATTGTATAAGTCCATGAGAGCTACAAGCGAGAAATGGCTAAGGGGATCAGATGGAGGTATCATTAGCATTTGGTTTATGCTCTGAGCAGTGATGGTAATCAGGATTTTTTCATCCTAAGTCATTACTATTCTTTGCACAGGGTCATACCTGGCTTGACACCAAGAGATTAGATCAGGGAATTGATGGGTCTTAGGAAAAGAAAATAATGGCAGTAGAGTCTCCCAGAAGCGAATGGAATCCTCCTTATCATTATATTTCAGTTTTAACCATGAATGTAATTCATAGAAATCAAATTCACATTCAAAAAGGGAGTCTACAAGTGGCATATAATACAGGTCAAGGGAGACTGTGGAGGGATTCCCTTCTTCAGCAGTCTTTTGTATCTTTGCTTTAGGAGCCATCACTACTGCAAAGGAAATTTAGAAGCTGCTTTTAACCTAAAATTGATGACAGTGGTGAAAATACACAGAGAGACAAATGGTGCTTTTGGTTTATGGATGGAAGCAAAAAGTGGCAAAGATTGGAGCCATGAAGGATTTATAGGTTCAATTGGGCTCAAGTGACTAATTAGATCTAGCCGTAGGCATTCAATTTGCAGACGAAATGCAAATTAATGCTTAACGGAAATTTAAACGGATAATCAGGCACACCAATGGCATTGGAGCATATGGGCAACAGTATTATAATGTGGCAGGAGATGAATGAATAAGTGAAAATAGATGGATGATGTGGAGGTTCGTTATTGGACAGAAGATAACGGATACACAAGGCGTGGGACAAGTCAACGGTCGAATGGAAGAAAAATCGGAAGCGGATTTTCCGGGGGGGGGTCATAATGGTTTGTGGTTTCAGGCCTTGGGGGTCTGAAACATTTTGGAGGCGCCACGTTGCAAAAAGCGACAGCCATGAAAACTGTATTTTGAACCCCTTCCCCCCTTCGCGTTAAAGGGAAACGGTCAAGGGGGGGCCGAAATGCTTCCTCCGCCGTTGATCCGAGCGGAGTGAAGGATCTTCGTTGAAAAGTATGCGTTGGTTATCGGCGCCCGATGTGTTGTTTTTTCGTTTTTGCCAATAGGACAAAAGTTTCATTTGTCACTTATTTTATAAGGTCATCAAGCTTTATTACAACAATTAAATCGTAATTAAAAAACTTATGCATGATTAATCAAAAGGACATTTTCAAAGGTGCATTTGAGCTAGCAACCTTAATTTATTTTCTAAAGCAAATATTTTTCTTTTGTTGCTTATCTATCATTTTTATTTTTCCTTCGTTTTTTAGAGCAACTACCCTATCATTTTATTTGATATGGACCTGCAATAATAACTACTCCTAACATTTTTATTTTCCATCTTGTTTTTTGGTCCATATCCTAACTTATCATGTTTTGTATGGCATTTTGATTTTTTATCTAATAGCTAACTTATAAAAAACAAGAATATTATAACATCGACTCCAACTGGGGACTTTTCTCCTGTAGAATGCAGAGAACCTGCAGATCCATGTGCCTTCTCCTCAGGCTATGGAGTCTTTCCTCTGAAAAACTCACATTGACAGTTTGAAAAGTAAAATAAACTTGACTTTTTACAATGATAGTAATCAAATCTACTTCAACTTCTCAATACTGAATGTAATGTTTGAGAAACCTTCCATTAACAGGATAAGTGGAATATAGTCCCTCAAGATTTTGTAGCACAAAAGTTTTGTTTCCTTTTACTTCAGCAATAACTAGAGGTCCAAACCATACGTTGTCAAACTTTCCATGTTTTCCCTTGTCTTCTCTTATAGAATCCCATCTTAGGACTAGATCACCCTCCTTGAAGTCCCTTTCCCTTGCTCTTCTGTCATACAGGCTATTCATCTTATTTTGATACTTTTTCAATTTATATTAAACTTCATCTTTGTTCTCACTTAGTTCAATTATTTGATTATCCTCCTTGAAAAATCATCAGGTTCATTAATTGAATCCTGTAGAAACTTTAAAACAGGGAAGGCCAAATTGGTAGGGAAAAATGCATCTTTCCCATAAACTAACTGAAAAGGAGATTTTCCAGTAGATCATATCCTAACTTATCATGTTTTGTATGGCATTTTGATTTTTTATCTAATAGCTAACTTATAAAAAACAAGAATATTATAACATCGACTCCAACTGGGGACTTTTCTCCTGTAGAATGCAGAGAACCTGCAGATCCATGTGCCTTCTCCTCAGGCTATGGAGTCTTTCCTGTGAAAAACTCACACTGACAGTTTGAAAAGTAAAATAAACTTGACTTTTTACAATGATAGTAATCAAATCTACTTCAACTTCTCAATACTGAATGTAATGTTTGAGAAACCTTCCATTAACAGGATAAGTGGAATATAGTCCCTCAAGATTTTGTAGCACAAAAGTTTTGTTTCCTTTTACTTCAGCAATAACTAGAGGTCCAAACCATAGGTTGTCAAACTTTCCATGTTTTCCCTTGTCTTCTCTTATAGAATCCCATCTTAGGACTAGATCACCCTCCTTGAAGTCCCTTTCCCTTGCTCTTCTGTCATACAGGCTATTCATCTTATTTTGATACTTTTTCAATTTATATTGAACTTCATCTTTGTTCTCACTTAGTTCAATTATTTGATTATCCTCCTTGAAAAATCATCAGGTTCATTAATTGAATCCTGTAGAAACTTTAAAACAGGGAAGGCCAAATTGGTAGGGAAAAATGCATCTTTCCCATAAACTAACTGAAAAGGAGATTTTCCAGTAGATCTCTTTCGAGTAATCCTGTTTTCCCAGACTGCATAAATTAGATGAGTGTCCCAACTCTTTTTATGATCTGCTAAAGTTTTTCTGATAACCTTTACCATACTTTTATTGGATGATTCTGAAATACCATTACCTTGAGGATAATATGGAGTTGAATGATGTAGTAGAATCTGATATTTCTAGCAAAAGTCAATCATTTTAACACTAGAAAATGTTGTGGCATTGTCAGTAACAATCTGGGTTGGGCAACCAAACCTAGATAAAATGTTTTCTCCAATGAACTTGATTACTACTAAGTCAGTAGCATTTCTTACTGGAATTGCTTCCACCCATTTAGTAAAGTAATTTGTTGCAGTGAGGATTCATCTATGCTGATTGCTTGAAGTAGGATGAATCTCTCCAATAAAATCTAATCCCCATTGAAGAAAAGGTGTTGAAACTATTGTTGGGATCACTGGAAGAGCGAATAATTTTTGCTTGCCAGCAAACATCTGACAAGGGACACAACTTCTAACCTTTGCTCCTACTTGTAAGAAAAATGTTGGCCAATAAAATCTCGCCCTTAATATATTATATGTTGTTTCTGTCCAAGCATAATGTCCTCAACAAAATCCTATATGAAACTGATCAATGATCCCTTTAGTCTCTGATTCTGTTAAACATAATAGCAAGATATTGAGTGGGTCCTTCCAATATAGATTTTCATTTATGATACAATACTTAATTGCTTTCAATTTCAGAGTCTTATATTGACTTTTGGAAAATGATTCACGACACTCAAAATGAATTAAGAAATTTACAATATCTTGATACCAATTTGATAAAAGAAATTTCTCATCAATGTGTAAAGAGATGGTCTAATTTGAAGGTAAAGGTTCTTTTGGATTCTCCTCATTCAGATTTTGGTAAGGTTCTTGTGGGTTCTCCCCTTCTGCATAGACATAAGGTTCTTGTGGATTCTTCCTGTCTGAACTTTGGGAAGGTTCTTGTGGATTCTTCCCTTGTATTTCCAAAACCAAGTTGATGCCCAACACTTTACAGTTGGATTCAATTAGAAGCTTAGCTAATCCTTGACCCTTTACTAGCTTTGTAGTTTTTATAGTTAGATCAAACTCCAGTATCTGAGTGATCCATCTATCCCTCTTTCCATCAATGTCTGGTTGGGTTAAAACAATTTTTACAGCATTGTTAGGAGCACAAGCAGTAATGGGTAAATGTAGGACATACATCCTGAATGATTTGAGGGCTTGTATAAGGGCATAGACTTGCTTCTCAATTATTTCATACTTAAGCTCATCATCTCTCATGACTTTTCTAAAAGAGGCTATAGGTTGGTCATGGGAATCTTCATTCTTTTGTAGTATAATAGTAGCAAGGGTTGTTTCAAAGGCAAAGGAGAAGATACTAAATGGTTTGGTATAATCAGGGCTGGCCAGGGTTGGAGCTTCATAGATGGCTTTCTTGATTTGATCAAATGCATGTTTGGAAGAGACAGTCCATATAACTCCATGACCCTTCTTAAGCATATTAGTTATATCTTTGACAATTTCAACATAATTGGGTATGAACCTTCTTAACAAGTTGATTTTACCAAGAAAAGCTTGAACTTCTTTTTTATTTCTTGGTAATGTTAATGTCTGAATGGTTGATACTTTATTTGAGTCGATAACTACTCCATCTTTAGAAATTATATGGCCAAGTAATTTCCCTTCTGAGATAGAAAATAGGGACTTCTTTGGATTCAATGATATCCCAAATTTCCTGCATCTTTCAAAACCCTTCATCAAGTGCTTTAAATGTTTTTTTATCAAAATTAGAGAAAATTGTAAGGTCATCAAGATAAGTAACAAGAAATTTGTTTACCTGGCCTACAAAAGCTATATCCAGAGCTCTCTGGAACGTAGCTCCTGCATTTGTCAAACCAAAAGGGATCCTTGCATACATGAAAGTACCCCAAGGTGTTGTGAAGGCAGTCTTTCCCCTGTCCTCTTTGTCCACCATAATTTGATTATAACCAGAAAAGCCATCTAATATAGAAAGTTTGTTGGCTCCAGAAACTTGTTGAAGTGACTGATCCATCTTAGGTAATGGATAGTTGTATTTTAGTGATGCTTTATTTAAGTTTCTAAAATCAACACAGAGTCTGATTTCACCATTATTTTTTCTGGAAGGTACTAGATTGGAAATCCAATTAGAATATCTTAATGGAAGAATAATCTATGCATCTAACATTTTCTTAAGCTCTTTCTCAATAGTTGGTAGAAGAATTGGATTAATTCTTCTGAGTTTTTTCTGGTAGGGTTTAGCTTTAGTTTTTAATGGGATCTTATGTTCAATAAGGGATGTATCATAAGTTTTAAGATCAACGTAAGACCAAGAAAAAAAATCTTTATATTTTTTATGTAACTAAAGGTATTCATCTTTAACTTCTGGGGCTAAATATGTAGAGATTTTTGCATTTTGCACTTGTTCTTGGGATCCAATATTGATTTCTTCTATGTCATCTTCAGGATAAATGGATGGAGGGTTTCGAGTGACATTATTATAATCGAATAATTTCTCTAAAGGAATTAAACCCCTTAAGAATGAAGTTGTTTGATAATTGTATGATGCCATGATCTGCAATCTTGGAATTTAATTCTGGATCATCAGCAGCTTGAGGATTGACCATATGAAGATTGTCTTCATCAATTTGCAGAAGAGAAAATTCACCCGCAAGTTGAAGGAAAGATTCTAGTTGTTCATCATCCTCAAACACCTACCAATGCTTTTGGTTATCAGGTATAGATGGCCTGTATTTAACCTGGATTTGGTACAACAATTGTGTTTGATCAGGAATCTTAAATGAGCTTGCAGAAACAACCAACGAATCTGCATGTATGTTTTCATTTCTAGGGACATAAGTTATGTTGAAGGCATCAAAGAAATTCAATGGAATCCCGAACCTCATTTCTATAAGATCTAAGCCTAGGATGCTTTGTTTGGCAAATATTTCTAACTTGTCTTACAATGAGCTCTAAATCAGTGAAAACACTCAGGTTGTGCACCTTTAAACTCTTTGTTAACTGTAGTCCTAGAAGGAAAGCCTCATATTTTGCTACATTATTGGTAACCACAAAATCAAGTTTAAATGATTGTCTTATGTTTTCCTTTTCTGGTGAGATTAACACAAACCTAGCCCCTGCTCCATCCTTTGTACAAGAACCATCAAAGAACAACTTCCATACATCACTTTGATTTGATACAGGGTTTTCAACTACATCTTCATTTTTTACTTGAGATTCATGTATTTGATTTGAAGAAAGTTGAAAACAGCCAAAATCTTGATCAATTGCATAAATGGGGTGGTTCTTTGGTTGATCTATTTTTCATACCGTGTGGACAAATCTAACCTCTTTATACAACCTAAGTTGTTCTCCCCCATAAACTGAAATAGTGGCATAAGACATGTCCATCTGAAGAGTTCCCCCTAAGTTGGCATAACAAGACCTTGAAAGGAGCATTCCAAATTTGGGAGGGATGTCAATGACAAAAATATCTAACAATATGCTCTTTACTGGGATTTGGGCAAGAGTGATTATTAAATCCTTAATCAATCCTAGGCAAGGTACTCTTTTGGAATCAAAGGTGTACAAATCATGATAGGATCTAGTTATGTCAAGATTTAAATGATCCATGATGGTTTTTGGCACGAGATTATGTGATGCTCTAGAATCTAGTATATAGTTATATAACATGGAGTCATTTGTCTTTAGTGTCACATAGAAAGGGGGTACTATTTCATCTATCATATCTAAGCTAGCACCAAAGACAATTGCTGGTTTTTCATCTTGAAGGCTAATAACATCACTTTCAGCATCAACGGAGGTGTTTTGTATCCATTTGGAAACTTGATTTTTATATCTAGGGTTTCTGGAAAGTTTAAAAAGTGGTATAGGGATTTTAATTCTTTCTAACTCCTTTTCAACATTAAATGGAGTCAAGACAATTTTTTCAATTTGAGCTATATCAGTTGACTGATTTAATGGTCGAATAGTAGTTGTCTAAGTTTCAACAATTTTGGTATGAGGTTCAATTGTTGGAGGTTCCTTAGGAGGTCTTCCAAGGCTAGGTCTAGATCTAATATCATATCTTTTGTTCAACTCTACAATTAGGAATTCAGAGAAGGCATGGTATTTGGAAGCCTGTGAGGAATTTGGTCTTCTTGAACCTACTTTTGCTGAGAGGGAGGAATAATAGTGGTCTAACCAGAAGACATATCCATATTGTTAATGTATTCAATGATAGTCATAGTATTGTCATCAGGTTGTTGATCATCTATCAGTAAAGGAGTTGGAACCTGCTGATCATTACTAGCTCTTTGAAGAATTTGTAATTGTGGATTTCTTTTGTATTGACCTTGATTTTGATTTTGAGGTCGAGTCACTGTTTGTTGAACTGTTCTAGGTTGAGTCTCAATCTTGGAAATTTTATTGGATAGATTCTAAGAAGTGAAGTGATCTCATCAATTTTAGAATCTTCAGTTTTAGTCTTTGAAGAAGTAGAGGCCTCTTGACTAGATTTAAGCTTTCTTTGGGATTTTTCCTCTTTAGCTTTTAAAGTGGCTGAGGCAGCCCTATTTTATTCTACCTCTATAGCATTAGTTTGCATGCCTTCAAGAGTCCTTGAAGTTGTTTCTCTTAACATTACATCAAAATCATCTTTAAAGGCTTTTGAAAACCTAGATTTGGCAACTACTACAGGGGGTTTGCAATCAGGGGGCATATTATGATAAAGTTTGTTGAACCTTTTAATAAAATCAGAGACAGGTTCACCAAAATTTCTTTTAATTTCTTCAAACTCGGTCAAAAAGTAAAGAGCATATTTCTTCACACCACATTGGTTTTTGAATATATTTGTTAACTCTTCCTAAGACCTAATGGAATTTGCAGGTAACTGCCTAAACCAGGTTCTTACATTTCCCTCAAGAGATTGAACAAACAACCTCATATAGACATTTTCTTTCTCAATGTTCATATCCTCTGCAAAATCTAGAAATGCTTGAAGATGGTCCTTAGCTGAGGAACCAATTTCTCCATGATACCTAGGAAGATGTTTTAAGTATCCTAGAGGGAAAGCATCGAGGTTTTGAGGTAAAACTAAAGTTGCATATCTAGCCTGGACAATAGGTTGGAATGCCATAGTTGAAGATGGTGTGTGAGATGTTCGTGTAGATGTTGAAGAAGAAAAAGAGGAAGATGGTGATAAGGAAGGTGTATACCTATGTGGAGGAGAGGAAGGAGGAGTTGAAGAAGGAGGAGATTTCCTATATGACTTTAAGGGAGTCATAATAACTAACTTCTGAACCTGTGACTGAATATCCTCTTTTATTTCAAAGAGTGGATTTGAATATACGGAAAAGGTCCCTTCAGGTTGTTCAGAAGTGGAAGATTCAGGTTGTTTAGAAGTGGAAGGGAATGAATAAGTAGTGGGGGATATGAAGTCTGTAGGTTTGTATTCAGGTAAATGAACACCCAAGTTAGAATTAAATTTAGGTGATCCTAGTGGAAGTAAGGGTTCTAGATGAGATTCAAGTGAATGAATAAGGAAAGCTGATTTAAAATCAACTTCTTTGTCTAAAAGTTCAACAACCCTAGGTGATAAATGAGTCCAATCTGGATTGGATGGAATATTACTATAGGGATCAAATTGTAATATATCCTCAAACTGCAATGCTGAAGTGGAAGAAGATGCTCGACATCTCCTTCTAGAACTGGCCTTTCTCACAAGTCTTTTTGGATTTGACAGAGGACTAACTATGTCAGATTCAGAATGGCATCTAGTGTGCTCAAAAGTTGCCAGTTTGGCACAATGGAGTCGCCAGGTAAAGGATTTTGACCTATATAAACATTTAATCACCTTAAAGGAATAGTATTTATGTCGTTGTCCTAGGAAAACTAATCAAATTCGAATCCCCGACAACGGCGCCAAATAGATGTTGTTCCTCACATATGATAATGGTCAACTAATCATGCCAGAGCATCTAAGGTATTTGTTTTAGGGGTTTTGGTTTTCGTTTTTATGGAGGACCAATACATAGAACAAACTGTAAGAATTATGTATTAACTCTTTTAGATTGTACTAATAGATAATCAAAGGGATGCTATTTGACTTCACACAATGATTTGAATTTATAAGGTGTTTAGAAAGAATAGTAAGGAGGTATGATTAATCTAGATTTCAAACAGAAAGATAAATTATCATAAGTGGGAAAACCTTTGTCCAATGTTCAAAAGTTAAACAAACTATGCTTAAGATTACATAAGATGCTGACAGTTTAATGATTTAGAGGGAGCTTTTTAGACAGACAGTCCAATATCTCAGTCTCTTTATGATAATAACTTCAAAAAGGAATTTTAAGAATAACTATAACACATTTATTCTCACCTGATATCTTTGTAAAACTTAAACATATGCAGACTAAACATAATGAATGAAACACATGAAAAACTTACAGAAGAAAACGAATCTGTATGAGACCAAATTCAGAATCCTTTGCTTTATTACCAGTGATCTAGAAACAGCTTGTACATCAATGCTTTTACAAAATTTCTTATGGAAAGGTACCACCTTTAATAACTCATAGAAGAGAGTTATTTATACAAGTTCTAAACAAAATATCCTAAACTGATTACAAGATAGCTTGAAAAAAGATAGGGAAAGAAGAATTGTTGCATGATGTATCCCTATTAGATAGGAAGTTGTTGATGACTCTTCCTTCAAAATATGTTGTCGCTGTCTTCTTGTTGGAATGAAAGTTAATCAATTGTTTCACACAATTGATCCCAACTTTTCTCACTAGGTATCTCGAAATTTACCTTCCTTGCAAGTATCTCATCAACTTCCATATATCTCTCAAAATTGGGTTTGGTGAGAAAAAGATGACCAATTTCATATTTAATGGAGAGGTCTAAGCTTAAAGCGTCCAAAAACTCCTTGTCAATGATCTATCTTTTTATCCCTGCAAATTGACTGTTGTCTGCTACAATGGTATAAAGCCTTTCACAATATTCCTCCAATTTTACTAGCTAATCATTTGATGATACTATCTCTGGTAAACATTTCTTATGTAATATACTGAATTTAGAGTGAAACCTCCTGACTGTTGTGTTCAAAGCATCACACTTTGTTTTTAGCTGACTTAACAGATTCTTCTTCACTAGGACTTTCTTAATTTCCAAAATAGTAGCTGTCATATTTGGAATTTTCATCTCTTGTAACTGTTGCCTAGTCTTAGAATTCTGTACCCTGATCATTCCCAATGCTTCTTTGGATTTTGTGCCCAATGCTGCCTTTTGGGTCTCTATCTGGAAAGTAGATATTTTTTACTCCAATTTTTGCCTCCCTAAGGTGACTATAACTTCTGTTATATTGCAACAAGATGCATCCTAGTTTTCCTTGCACGTATGAAGAATGATGCCCATAAACAATCCTTGAACTCTTTGCTTTCTTCTCCTTTTATTCTCCTTCTCTTAGCTAGGTATTAGGCTCCTTCTTTCTTCCTTGATTGAACTGCTTCTTGCTTGAATGTATGTCTCTCCAAATGAGATCGATGGTCCTCTTATATGGTTGAAGAACCCTTTCATGAGGCTGAGTTATCATTAATGTAGGCCAACTTGTCCCTGCTTGTAGGCTAACTTCTTTTGTTGAAGGTTGAATTATATTGGAGGGTGTCTTTTGACATTTTGTCTTCATAATAAATTTCTTTGACTTGATACATGATGCCCAATAGGGTCGTTACGTATTACAATGACTCAATTGACTTCTTGACTCATTGCAACAAGATGCACCCTAGTTTTCCTCGCACCTGTGAAGAATGATGCCCATAAACAATCCTTGAACTCTTCGCTTTCTTCTCCTTTTATTCTCCTTCTCTTAGCTAGGTATTAGGCTCCTTCTTTCTTCCTTGATTGAATTGCTTCTTGCTTGAATGTATGTCTCTCCAAATGAGATCAATGGTCCTCTTATATATAGGTTGAACAACCCTTTCATGAGGCTGAGTTGTCATTTATGTAAGCCAACTTGCCCCTGCTTGTAGGTCGACTTCTTTTGTTGAAGGTTGACTTATATTGGAGGGTGTCTTTTGACATTTTGTCTTTACAATAAATTTCTTTGACTTGATACATGATGCCCAATAGGGTCGTTACATATTAAAATGACTTAATTGACTTCTTAACTCATTGACAAAAACCTAGAAGCACTCAATGGGTGCTTGACCTACATAAAATCATGATTATGTTACACATTATGAAGACCAAACCTAGTTACACATTTCAACGAAAGGGACCCCATATAGCTGATCTCCTTTTTGTCGATTCATCTCCACTACAAGCCCTTATTTGAGATTAATTACAAATAATATACAAGCTAACAACATATTTCCACAGTTTGGAAAGTACATCCACTTCTATGAAATTTCTTAGGGTGTTGCCTATCTTTTGAAAAACTTCTAGAGTCTACAAATCTAAAAGAATATCTAGATATTTTAACCATATAGAAGTTACACTTGTTCTCTTGACCCGAGAATAAAAAATTAGACCACCATTTTAGGACAAGAGGGGTGATTTTCATCTTCTAGAATATGCTAAAATCTTGATATTTAAAAAAGAACCCCAACTAGACTTTAAAGAAAATATTAAATTTCAGAATTATATTATTTGAGGGTTCTAAAATTCTTGAACCCATATCCTCAATGTCCATTCACCCACCTTCCTTCGATGAAATTACCCAACTAGGGTGTGTGATGCCAAACCAACCACTTTGTGCATTTTTATGTCACCCTCCACAACCAACATGACCAAGGAAGTTTGTTGTTTTTCCTCTTTCTATTACATGCAACCCTCTCCCCACTTGTTCTATCCATAGCCACACTCTGAAGCACCTCACCCTTTCCTTTTCTCTCTTAGAAGAAGCACTCTCACTAAACTTATCCACAAAAAGAACACCCACCCCCCCCCACCTTTCTCCAAAGCTCTTATAACGCTTTGACCTTGGTTGATAAGGTGTTATCATAAGCATCAATTTTTATAAATTTTGAAACATTTGAAGATTGAATACTTTGGCCTAGATTGTTAACAATAGGGGTAGAGACCAAGATTGTTCCACCAAATTCAACTCATTTTGACTCACTTCTAATGTAAATTCCCTTTTGCCAATTGGAAAATTGTATATTATATATTTGGCCAAATGACAACCCCAGACCTTGTAAATCAAGAGGACAATTGAATTTAGACTTACCTTTGAGAACACTGAAAGATACAACCCCCCTCTTTGGAATCAACCATCACCAATATGCTCGAGGCCTTGCAATCTATCATAAGGAGACTCCTCCCTGACTAAATATTAAATGGAGAAACCTTTTGAAGGAGAAAGACAACCATAAACAAATGGAAACAAACACCCATTTGTTGTGGAATTCTTTTGGATGGAATGTCTTATACCATTAATAATTACATGTAGTCTTCTCTCCACATATAGGACATCAAGCCTTACACTTTGTTGGTAGAAATCATTAGATACTTTTCCATCAAATAACGCCATCAATCCATGGCTTCCAAAACCCACATTCCCTAAGTCACTAGAATGATGTGGGTTAGTAATAACCCCACCAAAGGAAAGATAAGTGGGAACACCAATTACCTTATGGAAACCCTTCTCAACCAAGGGATGTCAACCAAAATATTCACCCTTAACATCTAATAATACACCTACACCTCCCTCATAGTGGGATGGTGATTTTATATTGCTGAAACCAAGATTTTGGGTTTGAACAAAATATATCTAGAATAGTAAAAAATATTTTCGCATTAATCCATAACCAGAGATAAAAAGACAGGCAAAGGAAGCCCTAAACCCAAACTAAAGAAACCCTAACTTCCATTATCCCCCAAATTGTACTGGTACATATCAATATCTACATAAGTTCTTAATTATGAATTTTAGTGAGTGTTGTTAGGTCTGAGGCAACCCCCCATTCTTATTTAAAAATCTAAAAAAATGAGGCCTTTTTTTTAAACTGCCCAAAACACTTAAGTAATAAAAACAAATATTTTCTTAGTCGAAATAAGCTTTTAGGTCGGATAGGTCGGAGGTCAGTCTACACACCAAAACTTTGTTATTTGGTCATCTCGACTTTCCATCCTCTCGATCTCTCGACTCCTGACCTCCAATCATACCAACCCCTGATTGTCATGAGCTTTCAAGTATTCAAATGAATTTTCATTTCTTTTATCTTTAACGTTTTTTTTCATAGGTTTTTCCAATAAAACTGGGTATATGACTACTCGACTATTATGCCACTCAGTACTTATGTTGAAATTCAATTTAATAAACACCCCAGCCTACCAATCTTGTAACCACATACTCTACCACCGATAGGACAAACCATTGGAAATTTATTGCGACATTTATTGATCTTTAATGGTTTCCATTTCACGTGTTTGCAGGGTAATAACTATTTAACAGTTTTGAAAGATTACTTATTTACTCTTCCAAGAAACCATTACTCTATGAATTTAAAAAAAATTACTTATTTATTGTCTAGTAAATTGAGTTTTTATAGGTTAAATCCTCCTCTTCTCTTCGCTCAGTTTCTTAGTTTTCTGTAAAAGAGCAATCACTTATTCAGGAATTGGAGTACTACTAGATAGTATTTAATTGTTTTCCTTTTTCAATACAAGTTTCTAGTTTTTTAAATTAGTATATCATTGATTATTTACAGGTCAACAATGGGAAAAAAAGGTAAAACACAATCTTTAAGACCCATGGCGCAAAACATTAGAATGAAGATGAAAGTAGCAGAGGTTCTAATGCCTAAAGAAAGAGATCTCAATTCATCATTTATACTAGACACCACATACAATATTAAGGAAGGAATCTATGATTTCATTGAAGATAGTGAATGGAATGACCTTGAGGAGTTGGATGATAAATTTTCCAATAAAGTTGTGGAATATGAAGCAATTAAACAAACATAATTGCAAAAATTGCTACCAAGCCAACCATGTTCCCATATTATGAAATGGTAAGTTGGATTATCTCTCAAGCTCATATTCAAACTTGCTCAATTGTTGACCATAATACAAATGTGATTGTTTCTTGGAAGTGAAAAGTTCTTAAGTCTATCAGTAAGCTTAATTATCTCAAAATTCTTCTGGATAAGGAATTTCTGAATGATTTCCATAGCAATGTACTTAGTAAGAAGAATAGGGATTACATGTTAGTTATCAAGAAGTGGTTGCATGACCTTGAAGGTGCTGAAATCAAAATTTGAAAATACTATCCAATATCTCTTTTCAAAATCCCTCCTGTATTTGTGATTAAAATGCTTAAAAGTTTATATGGTGAACCTAACCCTAAACATTGCAAAGTAGAATGGGTTCCACTCATCTATTCAATCTTTAAACAATAAAAAAGGTTTAAGTAGGGTGATATTTTGTCTCAAAATGTTTTATAAGCAATTATGCTTTCTTTAGTCGCACCTCTAGGTTTCGATCAAGGTTCCTTTAGGTCAGGATATCTTATGGATATTGTTATTGCAACATTCCCTTTCACATTAATGAAATGAAGTTACTCTCTAAACCATTCACAAACCATTCAACATTTTTGTTATATTCTTTAGGAAAGTAGATAGAAGAACCATTTTTATGATATCTATGATAATGTTTTTTTTGTAAATCGAGTTTCTATTCATTCTTCCAAAAAATGTACATCAAAAGTAAAACACAGGTAGTCTCACCCCGACCAGGTTTGTTGACTACCGCTGACAACAAATGACAGTGCAACAGAAAAGCATAAAGTGACAGAGTCCACAACTTGAAGGGCTAGAAGCACCGGTAAACAAACAAGATACATAAAACACCTGTAATCATGTTAGTTGTCGGAAGTGATGGAAGTTGGGTTGTCTAGGGTTGTTCCCGGAGGTGGAGGAGAGCGTAAAGAACATTGAACATGCTCTTCGAAATGGGCCATCTAGGCCTCCATCTTTGCGACTTTTTCATATAACGTGTTTTGGCCTCGCCAAGCGAACACCACACGTTCTTGAGTATGGCATTGAAAGTAGTGCATCTTGTTTAAGGTTGCAATTAGCTCTGCATGCTCCTCTTACCTCACTTGCTTCGCAGTTGGCATTCAGTCCATAATTGATTCACTGAGGTCCCAACAATGCTCCATGTAACACCCTTGCCCCTACCCACATCCCACACTACGCGCCGCCCCTTGACTCCTCACTCCTCTGCAACGAGCCGACCAGTCACGATGTTAACTTCACTGGGAGTGACCCCCTCGACCCTCGATTGAACCTCCCTGGGCACTGCCACCCCTTGCCTCTGAGCGCCCCCGACGTTTGCCTCCCATTTTGCCACCTCCATGGCACGCTGAGGCTGCCGAGCTCTAGGGACCCCCTCTGGAGCCACCATGACTTGAATGATTGGGGATGGGAGCCAACTCCATCTGAGAGAGACTTGCACCTCCCTCTGGACTACCCGAATTGGGCTTCACGTGTGGTGAAGAATGAGACATGTGAGGAGCAGGGCACACACTGATCCACCCGAAACCACATAATAATTGCACTAAGGGAAAATTCACCCCTCCTACCTTAGACTCACCACAACCATAGACAAATCTTTGACACCCACCCTGAGAAGGTCACCTGCAAGCCAAACGACCACCCAAAGAATAATGCACCCGCTCCATAGACGCAGGCATCGCCTGGGTGATAACAGGCCACGCCATTGTCCATTAACTCACATTGACGCCACCACCTGCAAAATACCATGCAAACATATGTTTCACACAAGGTTCTTTAAACTCCCTCATACTCAAGGTGATTGGAGAGGACCGAGAGGCAGGTCCTCGCACCTGTAGCCACGCACCCTACATCATATCCCACACATTCCTTCAGGGACCGCGTTCACTCGATTCAACACTCCCATTAGAGATTGGAGTTAATAAATTTTTAAAAAATATTTTAAATATTATTTTTATGATTTATATATATATATATTTTCCCTATCAATAATTTTGGTTGTCAATTATTTTTTACATATTTAATTTGTTAATATAAGAGAATTCAACATCTCACATTAAAAAAAATTGAATATATTCTTACCAACAAAATATAATCATAAACATTTCACATATAGGAATTAGTGGAATTATAATTGAAATAAGTAGAGAAGAAATCTACATTTCTCTCAGTCATCCTACTTTAAAGCCAGTAACAAATTAAACCTAAAGAAAACTCACTCTTTACTTCATGCCGGTATCTTTTATAATAGACCGTTTAGTTCATCAGTCCTTAGTCATCATTAGTTGAAAATAAATATAATTATCTTATTCTTCTATATAAATAGAAAGTTAACTTAAAATCAATTAAATCAATTACCCCGTATTGAATTATCCTCTTATGCTATTTGCCGCCATCAACATTTACATCTCACGGCCGGCCCAAAAAGAGGTTTATGGCATTTGGTCCTGTGGGATGCACAATGTTTCAGTGCAGGTACCATCAGTTGTTGCCCTGCTTTAGTTCTTCCTTCCATTCGGAATCAAACACGGGAATTCAATAAAAGAACAAATTCTGATATAAGCTATGCAAGAAGGCATTGGGTTTTTCATGTTGCATTGCTGGATTTGGGCTTTATCGGATTTTTTGGGAATTTACTCGTGATTATGCTTTCCAAACCACAAGTCAGAGGTTGCATTCAAAATCCTTGACAGGTTTTTGTTTCACCCCACGTCGGCCGATGCCATTGCAGAAAACTCATTGCTAGTAGGGACCCTGTTGAATACATGGTAATGGTAATGGGTTAAGGCTCTATATCTATGTGTACGAGGTTTCCAGCTTGAGTTCGTAAAACACACGAGGTTTCATGGGGTTTTGTAGTCGCAGGGTATGTAGATTTGGTGTGTATAAGATTAATCCATGGAATGCGATAATTGCCATTGCTGCATAATACACTTCAATGCTGTACGAGGAGAATGCGTGACAGAATATGCTGCATATTTTGTTTTGCTATCAAACACCTATGCTGAAGCTGGCAGGTGAGATGATCTTTAAAATTCAAGATCAGACAGAGGATTGAAAACAATCACCAAGATGCAGCTGGTTGAGGTAAACAACAGAGTATTCATTCCATGTTGGTCACAGGTTAGGTTGCATCCTTAGTCCTAGGAATTTTATGAAATGTTTGGGAGCCATGGCTGGGAAAATGCAAGGAGCTGGTGTAGTGCTTTATCAATACAAACTTGAGTTTCATGGTGTGGGAGAACAGGTTAAGAAGGCATGCT
The DNA here is from genome assembly GCA_000404065.3 of Pinus taeda. NCBI lineage: Eukaryota > Viridiplantae > Streptophyta > Pinopsida > Pinales > Pinaceae > Pinus > Pinus taeda. The sequence continues at coordinate 39,087 of APFE030401492.1, read as the reverse complement.
TTGGAACAGTGGCGAGATCAACAGAAATTATAGGGTTCTTGCCTGGATTATTAGGAATGTGTGTGTGTGTGTGACTGTCACATTGCCACTGAATTCATGTGCAAGTCTGCCAATATAGAACTTATTTTGTTCTTTTTCCTCCTTTTTTTTAAAAGTTGCTTCCCACAACACACCCAATGAGAGAGGGCCTCACTGTATAACATAGACTTTCTTCAGCTTTGGTGCCAGGTTCAAGGAATAACCACCAAAACTGCCTGATACTTGCACTGGCCTCATTCCTTTTTGAGACATGACACTAGGGTGAAGCACACCAGAGTGAGAATGGGCCCTGGTGGGTGGCTTAATGCACCTTCGAACTCAGTGAATCAAAACCCATTGGCAAATCAATAAATTAATCCGTTGGCAAATCAAAAAAATATTACGAGGGATGCAAAATATTGCCATCATTTCCAAAATGGATCATGTTCCTCTGGTGATCATGTTTGAAATCAGCTACAGATTGGTGCACATGGCTCAAGATCCTTAAGGTATGTAAGTACATTTTTTTGAGTTGATGTCCAGTGTTTAATATTTTAGTAACTCCAGAACCATATGTTTTATTTATTTATTTGTTTTTCGAGGAATTTGTCTCAAGAAATGCAGCATGATGTTAGGGATGCACGCATATTATGGACTTATTTCTATTTTGAGTGGCTTAATACTGTCGATCTCACCAGTGAACCAAGGTCCTGTTGGCAAGATAATCACAATGAAAATGAAAGTCTGTTGGGTGGCTTAATAGTTCATCAACTTCACCAGTGAAGCGGAGTCTCAATTTAAAATAAAATACAATATGTATACACTTCTCAATTTACAATAAAATAAAATATGTATACACTAAATAGCATGAGATATTTTGACCAGTATAAACTATTGTAGATTATTTAGCTAATAGTCCTACCTTGTTGGTTGAAGTCGATTGCATATGATCATTTGAGGAGACTAGAAGAAGCTAGCTACATGTGTCAGCATCATTTGCTAATCAGTATGCGAGAGGAATGATGAATATATGTTACACAAATACTTTTCATATAAATTTCAGAAGAGGGTTCGGGGCATATAGTGCATCCATAAATTTTTGACAACTGATAGGGTTGTTATTATTGTTTTTAAAATTGTTCAATTTATGATGTTTTCCACCGAATGCTAGCTTGAATGATTAAATAAAATCTACAGCTACCCAACCCTGCCCATGCAAGAAATGCAATAAAAAGATAAATTGTGGAAATTCTAACTATCCTCACAGTTAGCTATTCATTGCTATTTTGTCCCCATTTTCTATATTTTCTAAATTGATGTATACTTACTGACATGGGTTCTGTATACTATAGCCAACCGCGAAAGTAGTTACATGTTAAAACTTTTCTTCTCCTTTCATGGAGACATAATGGCGTTGCTTCTTACTTCAATTTCAGTTGAAAAATAATGACATTGCTTCTTAATTCAATTTCAGTTGAGCAGCTGCACATCTTTTCATTTCTATCCAGGGGACTGTTGTATTTTGTCGCTATGGTCGATCTTCATAATTTATATTTTTTCCCTTAAAATGTGTAATGTATTTGTAAGACATGTTCTTCATGTCAATTTCATTGATTAGCTCTTGAAAGAATTATCAATAGACATGTGTTTCATGTCAGATTTAAAAGAAACAAATTCTAAATTTGAATTTTGAATTTTTGGCTCCAAACTTGTCAAGTTGGCTCTCCCTCAAGTCAAGTTGTTCTCAAGGAGAGTCACTCCCATTTAGACAGAGATATCACTATATAAGCGAAGGAGAAGAAGGGCGAAGAAGGACAAGAAGGGCATATTCATCTTTAACATTTATCTTTCTCTCTTGACTTCGCACCTGTGACTTTCTAGGCAACATATTCTAAGAGGCCAAAATTTTGCGCTGATTGTTCTGGGTAGCAGGGCTGAATATCTGGGCATATTTTGGGAGGCCTAAATTTGACCTATGCAAATCAAAGAGGGCTGAAGTTGAAGGGCAGAAGTTTGACTCGACAAGAGGGCTGCTTGACCAGGTTTGACCATAGCATTGTTGGTCAGTTTATCCTCATAGTTGACTGGTTGCATTAGATGCATCTCTTCTTTATTTGAATAATTTCTCTAAGGAAAATGTTGCTGGGTTTTTATCTCAAGTGGGTTTTCCTAGCGTAAATCTTGTGTTCTCTTTGTGCATTGTGATTTCTATTGTCCTTATGGTTGAATTTCTGAAGTGTAATTGAGTAATGATAAATTGGAATTGTTAAAAGAAAATCTACATCATTTGTAGTAATTATCAGTGTTTCGGAAATTTGTGCTTATATCTATTGCACATTGGTGACGGAAAGGACATTGAGATCACTCTTGAAGAAACTTTTGATGAAAGTTCACTCTTAAAGAAGACCTATATCTTCAATCTATTTACTTATCTGTGATCATGGGTTCCTCTATGAAGTCTGAGAATAAATTGGAAGGAGCTACAAATTTCAGGGCTTGGAAGACAAGGATTGACCTTATTCTTGCAATGAATGATCTCTTGGGCATTGTGAAAGGCAAGGTCACTAAACCTTCAGATATTGAAGGGAACAAATATGAGAAGGATGACATCACAACTATGAACATTTTTGTAGAATCTATCAAAGATAATTTGATTCCTTATGTTTCAAGTCTTGACTCTTCAAAGCAGATGTATGATGCCCTAATTGGATTATACACTATCAACAACATTGGTCAAGCAATGAGTTTGGAAAATGAGCTTTGTGATGTTAGAATGACAAGAAATGACACCATAGCCTCATATTTCATGAGGATTTCTCAATTAAGAGATCAAATTCAAGCAATTGATGAAGTCATTTTTGAAAGAGAACTAGTAACTACCACATTTAATGGTTTACCTTACTCTTGAGACTCATTTGCATCAGGTATATGTGCCATAAAAGAAACTCCAAAGTTTGAAGACCTATGGACTACATGTACTTAAGAAGAATATAGGCTCATGTCAAAAGGAAAGATTCAGAGATCTAAAGAAGGTGACGCAAGCATATGCAACATGTTTCAAAAACGCTGGAGGAAGAAAGAAATTTGGTTTCCAAAGAAGAAATGAAGAAAGGAGAACTGAAGGAAGAAGATTTGCTCCTTAGGTAAAGAGAGATATGTTAAAAGTCCAATGCTATCATTGTCACAAATTTGGTCACTATAGACACAATTGTCTTGAGAGATCGAATGATGGAAAGAGAAAGGGAAAGCAACATGCCACCGTAGCAGAATTTAAAAACTTCCAAATAGACCCAAGAATGAAGATTCAGGTGACAAAGATTTCTTTTATTTTTCTGCTCTTATAGGTTTTATTGTAGATAGCGATGATTTGTGGCTAGTAGACAATGGTGCCTCAAGACACATGATGCGAGATCATGACAACCTCACAAGTCTAATGGAAAGAAGATTATCCCAAAAGGTAGAACTTGGAAACAACAATAGTTACGCAGCAAAAGTCATTGTGAAGACATCCATTGCGTTGGAATCAAGTGAAAGCGTTCATCTTAGCAACATACTATATGTACCAGGTTTGAAAAAGAATTTGGTTTCCATTTCATGCTTGGAAGATAAGGGAGATAAAGTAACATTTGTTCATGGAAAAGTTATTGTATGGCCCAAAGGTTCTAATATATATTTTGCTAGAGTAATTAGAGTTTGTGAAGGAAGGTTGTATAAACTTTTGAAGCAACCTGCTCAAGGATTAGTACATAATGACATTAATCTATGTGAGCTTTGGCATAGAAGATATGCACATCTGCACTATAGAACTTTGCTTGCTTTAAATCAAATGGTTTCAAGTGTTCCAGATTTGTAGGTAGAACATGAAGAAGTTTGTAAAGGATGTGCACTTGGAAAGAATGTCAAGAAGCCCTTTCCAAGTAGCAAAAGTAGGTCCAAGGAAATTTTGCATCTAGTTCATTCTGATGTGTGTGGTCCAATGCTAGTGAAATATCTTGGAGGATCTTTATACGATGTAACCTTTATTGATGACTTCTCTCGCAAAACACAAATTTATTTCATAAAGACAAAGGATGAAGAAGTCTTCAACAAGTTTCCGGAATTTAATGCTGAAATAGAAAATTTGAAGGGAAAGAAAATCAAGATTACGAGATTTGATAATGGAGGAGAATATACTTCCAAAGAGTTCGTTGCCTTTTGTAAAGAAGCTGGGATTAAGAGGGAGTTGATAGGCCCTTACAATCCACAACAAAAGGGAGTTGTTGAAAGAAAGAACTGAACCATTGAAGAATTTGTTAAGGCGATTATGCATAATCAAGATGCATCTATGTTCCTATGGAGTGAAGCATCGTTGACCACTGTTTATATTCAAAATTAAAATCCTCATCGAATTTTGGAAAATAAGACAATAAAAGAAGTGTTCACCTGAAAAAAACCTCAAGTTGGACATTCGAGAATATTTGGTTTTCCAGTTTATATCCATATACCCAAAGATAAGAGAAATAAGTTAGATCCTTAAGGAAAGAAAGGAATATTCATACAGTGAGTCATCAAAGGTTTATAGAATTTATGTTCCAGGACTAAGACAGGTTGAAGTTAGCAGGGATGTGGCCTTTGATGAGAATGTTGCCTATTGGAAATCTAAAGAAGTTTTAATGGATTTTAATGAAGATGAAGAACATGAAGCTCCCAAGGAAGAAGGATTTGGTTCATCCAATTCTTCAAAACATCCCATAGATCATAAAGAAGAGCCATGAGGGCCTAATAAACCAATGGATCTGATTGTTGTTCCTGAGATTAGGAAGAGGCCAACTTGGCTTAGATCTACCTTGCAGGAAGCAAAAGGTCATGCAACACCACGTGGCACCTTTAGGGAAAGCAAGAGACCAAAGAGGTATTCTGGATATGCAACATTCATGACAAATCTCATTGATTATGGACCTTCCACTTTTGAGGAAGCAACTAGCCAACAAGTTCGAAAGGATGCAATGTTAGAAGAATACCAGTCAATCATGAAGAATGATGTATGGGAGATTGTGCCAAGACTTGAAGGGAAGCCTGTGGTCACCCTCCGAATGTGTATTATAGATCAATCATGTAGTGGATGGCAGTATTAAGGGAGAAGACTATAATGAGACTTTTGTTCCGTTTGCTAGGTACACTACCATTAGATCTATTATTTCTATTGCTTCTTCTATGGGTTGGAATTTCATCAAATAGATGTAAAGACTACTTTCGTTAATGGTGTGATTGAGGAAGAAGTGTACATAGATGATAGAACAACCTCAAGGTTTTGAGATTCATGGAAGAGAGTCTCATGTCTGCAGATTGACGAAAACCTTGTATGGATTTAAGCAAGCACCTTGAGCCTGATTATCTTGAATTGATAGCTACCTGACAAGACTTAGTTTCTCCAAAAGTGATGCCGATCCAAACTTGTATTTCAAGGTCAAGAAGAATGAACCTACGATTCTATTATTGTATGTTGATGACTTATTTCTGATAGGTGTGGAGCATCTCATTATTCGAAGTACGAAGGAGTTGGCTTCTAAATTCGATATGAAGGATCTTGGGTTGATGCACTATTATTTTGGGCTAGAAGTATGGCAAAAGCTTGGTGAAATCTTCCTTGGTCAAGGAAAATATATTATCAAGATCCTGCAAGGGTTTGGGGTGATGGATTGTAAATTGATGGCAACTTCCATGGTGACAAACCTGAGAAAGTTGAGGGACCTTGAGTCAAATTTGATAGATCCATCAATGTATTGGACGCTGATTGGCTCACTGATATATTTGGTTAATACCAAGCCAAACATTTGCTTTGCAGTAAAGCCTGTTCTAGGTGGAACCGACACATGATCATTGGATTACATCAAAGCATGTATTGAGATATTTGCATGACACTATTATTTATGGACCATGGTTTGAGATATGTCTTAAACGGTGATATACAACTGTAGTATTATACAAATGCATATTGGGCAGGGAGTGCTGAAGACAAAAAGAGTACATCCAGAGGTTGCTTTAGTTTGGGCTTTAGTACAATTTCGTGGATGAGCAACAAATAGACATCTGTTGCACTCAATATTGCTGAAGTAGAATATATTGCAGTCAGTTTAGCGAGTTGTAAAGTAGTGTGGCTTCAAAAGTTACGTGCGGGGCTACTGGAGCATGTGCTCGAGCCAACCATGATATATTGTGATTATCAATATTGTGTGAAGCTGAAAGGGAATTTAGTTCTCCATGATAGGTCAAAGCACATCGAGATCAAGTACCACTTCATCTGTGACATGGTGCAGAAGGGAGCAGTGAAGCTCTAGTATGTCTCTATTGATGAGCAGATTATTGCTATTCTTACAAATCCTCTATTTAAGGCGAAGTTTGTATACTTTAGGGGCAAGATTGGACTTGTTGAGAATGCCTCTCATTGAGAGGGAGTGGTGATGAAATAACATCGTGGATTGACATTTTCCTTGTGTCAAGTATATTGATGTGAATTAGGGAGAATGGTCCAATAGAGGTCAATCATTCTTCCTGTGTCCAGTATGTTGACTTGAATGAGGAAGAATGGTCCTGAAGCATTAGGTTTGTTTAGCTTCAGGCCCTGAAACTCAGTGAGAGTGTGGCCTTTGGAGATTCACCATGTGTCAAAGATATTGACTCGAATGATGGTGGACCAAGACTAGTTTGGATGCCATGTGTTAAGTACTGACCCAAATTATGGTTGACTAGTTGATGCTAAATGATGTACCATGTGTTTGAAATATTGACTCAAATATGGTGAGGAGATACCATAGATATGAACTATTGAACTGGATTATGGTGAGGATATACCATGTATCTGAAGTACCGACTTGAATTATGCTAAGAATATACCATTGGTCTGAGGTATTGACCCACATTATGGTAACTTGTTGATGCCGATGATTTATCACGTGTCAAAGATGTTTGACCCAATTATAGTAATTGGTTGATGCTATTGGTTTACCACATGTCACAATTGTGACCCAATTATGGTGATGATTTGTTATAACCTTTTCTTAGAGAATTTTTTCAACAAAATAACATCTTTCTAGTCATTATGAATACCTCCCTAGATATGAGAGAGTGTTGAATTTTGCAGCTTTGTTCGATCTTCATAATTTATATTTTTTTCCTTGAAATGTATAATGTATTTATAAGAAATGTTCTTCATGTCAATTTCATTAATTAGCAATTTCTGGGCCGCAATGCGAATTTCTGGGTAGCATATTGTAGGTAGCAGTGTGAATCTTTGGGCAACATATTCTAGGCAAGCCGAAATTCTGCGCATATTGTTCTGGGCAATAGGGCCGAATTTCATATCTGGGAGGCTGAAATTTAGCCTAGGCAAATTAGAGAGGGTCAAAGTTGAGGGCAAAAGTTTGACTTGACAAGAGGGCTGCTTGCCCAGGTTTGACCACAACATTGTTGGTCAGTTTGATCTCATAGTTGACTAGCTGCATTAGATGTATCTCTTGTTAAAGTGAAGAATTTCTCCAAGGAAAAGGTTTTTGGGTTTACTTCCAAGTGGGTTTTCTTGTGTTCTCTTTGTGCATTTTGATCTCTACTGTCCTCATGGTTTTATGGTTGAATTTCTGAAGTGTAATTGCTTAATGATCAAATGGAGTTGTTAAAAGAAGATCTACATCATTTGAAGCAATTATCAGTATTTCAGAAATTTGTGCTTCTATCTACGGCACTTGAAAAATCAACAGGGACTACAGACTTGTTAGGATATTTAGTCATTTGAGAGTTTGTTACGATGAACTTGATCTAATGCATTTCGAGGAAAAGTGTGTTTTTTTAGTGTGCTTTGCCACTAACTAATCCAATGGTCATGATGATGTTTTAGACATAAAGTGATTTGACAGTTCATCTTGTCCTTGGTATTAACAGTTTTTCTCTGTGGTTTAACACTTGATTGGTCCATGATCTCTATTTAAATACATGGAGAGCATTTTTAGAAAATTGATTATGAAAGATGTTAATATAATTTATTTCATTTTTATTTTAATATATTCTCTTCAGTTGCCACGTTTGCTGGTACTGTGGACTGTTTCTCTCTTTGAGGATTTTAAACCACATAAACATTGGTGTACTAATGTTTGATGTGTGTGTGTGTGAGCATTTGTCTCAAGGTATTTGCCCTTTGTGGATATAGCCTGTTTTCTCTCTCTTCATTGCCATTGAAGTTGTAATTCAAAAATTTATCTACCGTGGTTTTAAAATCTGTCATTGTTTATGGATACATTTAGAAATCATTTTATTATTTGTCAGGAATCCGTTCATGTCCTGGCACATTCACGGACAGTGTTTTATTTGGCCAGCACATTGTTGATTAGGCCTCATTAAAGGTTTGTAGCTTGTGTAACCACCGTTTTTGTTTCACTTATCTGTTGTCAACACCACAATCCAACATCCATTTCCACTTCATGGTTTTCCAAGTTGTATTTCTGTCATGTTATTACACTTCACCTTGACTTCCTCCTTTTTCAGTAATTGCAGAGCTTTGTATACTTGTTTGATCATGTATGTTGATTAGGCCTCATGAAAGGTTTGTAGCTTGTGTAACCACCATTTTTGTTTCACTTATCTGTTGTCAACACCACAATCCAAGCCTAGAGGTCCCCATCCGTTGCCACTTCATGGTTTTCCAAGTTGTATTTCTGTCATGTTAGTACACTTCACCTTGACTTCCTCCTTTTTCAGTAATTGCAGAGTTTTGTATACATGTTTGACCTTATATGTTTAGCAGGGACTGACAAAGCAACGGTGGAAAAGAGAGGTTTACCAGATAATGGGGTCAGATAGCCCACAAATAATCCAAGATAAAAACCTAATCATTGAGGAGCGGGCCTTCATTTTCCATTTTAGCTTCATCTCTACCCCAAAGTGCACAGAATTAGTTGGGCTCCGAGGACTGACTTCTTTTAATCCTAAAATTCCAAAATCCCCGAGAGTGGCAAGTCACTTCCAGAATAATAAAAATGTGTAAATTTGTCCACCTTGGGCAAGGGTCTCTAAGGTCTTCTTTACACATTGATATTTGTTCTAATCTGTCTCTATGGGGATGGCCTCACACTCTCAGTATTGAGCTGTTGAATCACAGCCCTTTCCTTGCCCTTAATTCAACAGCCCCTCCCTTGCCCTCTTTTTTAAGAATAGAATTTCTGGTGCATGAAAAAAGAGCATATGGAATACTTCAACCTACCCTGCCTCCTCTTTTATGAGCAGTTGATTCATTTTAAGTTCTGAAATTATCATCTTGTTGCATTTCTTTTGGTCTTCAGTTCATCATTCTAATCCAAGTCACCTCTAATCCCTTACTAGTGTTATTTCTGCCCATGTTTTTGATCGGTTTTGCCTTAACTGATATGAATCAAAATTCATTTCGAATGGACACAAAGCAGGGAGCTAGAAGATCAATAAAGATAATTCATGCCATCTAAACAAAAGCAGGTGTGAATGTGTCATGTTCATGTACAGAGCTCATATAAATTCCAACTCCTTGTAACATAGGATTGAAGATATTGTTATCATAATTTTGAAAAAATCTTCTCTCATCTCTTTCAAGACTTGTGTATTCCATGTTGAAAGGACCATGTTTAAATGTTTAAGATGAACAAAGTCAGGAAAAGGATTGATTTTGTAGCTTAAAGACAATTGCTTGTATTATCATTTAAATAACCAAGACTTCCTCATTGTTATAAGTTTTAAACTTTTCTAATAAAGCAATGCGCACACAGATTCTTTATAATATAGAAAAGTAAAGGATAGCATTCACAGACGGTACTTACGAAATTATACCCTGAAAACCTTTAACAGTGAAAACTAACAAATGTTTAGAGTCACATATCTAACTCCTATTATATTAACTTCACCATTTACAATACAATAATGTAGGATTATTTGGCATCCAAAAACCTAATCCGTAAACCCGGATTAGATTCCTTGACCAGAATTCCATTTTAGCTTCAACTCTACCCCAAAGTGCACAGAATTAGTTGGGCTCCGAGGACTGACTTCTTTTAATCCTAAAATTCCCAAATCCCCGAGAGTGGCAAGTCACTTCCAGAATAATAAAAATGTGTAAATTTGTCCACCTTGGGCAAGGGTCTCTAAGGTCTTCTTTACACATTGATATTGTTCTAGTCTGTCTCTATGGGGATGGCCTCACACTCTCAGTATTGAACTGTTGAATCACAGCCCTTTCCTTGCCCTTAATTCAACAGCCCCTCCCTTGCCCTCTTTTTGAGGAATAGAATTTCTGGTGCATGAAAAAAGAGCTTATGGAATACTTCAACCTACCCTGCCTCCTCTTTTATGAGCAGTTGATTCATTTTAAGTTCTTAAATTATCATCTTGTTGCATTTCTTTTGGTCTTCAGTTCATCATTCTAATCCAAGTCACCTCTAATCCCTTACTAGTGTTATTTCTGCCCATGTTTTCGATCGGTTTTGCCTTAACTGATATGAATCAAAATTCATTCGAATGGACACAAAGCAGGGAGCTAGAAGATCAATAAAGATAATTCATGCCATCTAAACAAAAGCAGGTGTGAATGTGTCATGTTCATGTACAGAGCTCATATAAATTCCAACTCCTTGTAACATAGGATTGAAGATATTGTTATCATAATTTTGAAAAAATCTTCTCTCATCTCTTTCAAGACTTGTGTATTCCATGTTGAAAGAACCATGTTTAAATGTTTAAGACGAACAAAGTCAGGAAAAGGATTGATTTTGTAGATTAAAGACAATTGCTTGTATTTTCATTTAAATAACTAAGACTTCCTCGTTGTTGTAAGTTTTAAACTTTTCTAATAAAGCAATGCGCACACAGATTCTTTATAATATAGAAAAGTAAAGGATAGCATTCACAGACGGTACTTATGAAATTATACCCTGAAAACCTTTAACAGTGAAAACTAACAAATGTTTAGAGTCACACATCTAACTCCTATTATATTAACTTCAATGGAACAAAAAACTGTTGCCCAAAAACACCAAAAATAAGCTAGAAACAGACCAAAACAGCCCAAATGTTAGTCCCCGAACCCTTGAGCAAGGGGGGTCTAATTGGCTTCCCCATGACACAACACAATGCCTGAAGCTGACCATGCAAAGAATATAACACGTACCCAACAGCTTTTTGGATTCGAAAGTATTCACTATTTTCGTTGCCAAGCACTGTGCATGTGTGGAAATATGAAATCACAAATGGTTCATTTTTTTGGTATAGAAACACTACTCCCAGGAAGTCATCATACTTCCTCGTTGTTGTAAGTTTTAAACTTTTCTAATAAAGCAATGCGCACACAGATTCTTTATAATATAGAAAAGTAAAGGATAGCATTCACAGACGGTACTTATGAAATTATACCCTGAAAACCTTTAACAGTGAAAACTAACAAATGTTTAGAGTCACACATCTAACTCCTATTATATTAACTTCAATGGAACAAAAAACTGTTGCCCAAAAACACCAAAAATAAGCTAGAAACAGACCAAAACAGCCCAAACGTTAGTCCCCGAACCCTTGAGCAAGGGGGGTCTAATTGGCTTCCCCATGACACAACACAATGCCTGAAGCTGACCATGCAAAGAATATAACACGTACCCAACAGCTTTTTGGATTCGAAAGTATTCACTATTTTCGTTGCCAAGCACTGTGCATGTGTGGAAATATGAAATCACAAATGGTTCATTTTTTTGGTATAGAAACACTACTCCCAGGAAGTCATCATAATTAGGGGAGTCAACCCATGTCCTAAATCTGATTGAGCCAACAAGATGAACATTCAACTTGCCAATCAAAATCAAAACAACTCTTAACTGACTAGGTGAGTCAAGGAAGTAAGACTCAGGAAACTCATGTCATGTACAGATTCCCTTTACAGGCATGTATCTTTTTCTTTGCATGATACAGGTGAAGAAATGGTATAATGGATTAGCAAGTTATAAATCATGCAGTATTAATAATTTTTTAGTAAAAATATAACATAACAACTCTTAACTGACTAGGTGAGTCAAGGAAGTAAGACTCAGGAAACTCATGTCACGTACAGATTCCCTTTAGAGGCATGTATCTCTTTCTTTGTATCATACAGGTCAAGAAATGGAATAACGGATTAGCAAGTTATAAATCATGCAGTATTAATAATTTTTTAGTAAAATATAAGATCATATATACATACAGAATGATGTTATCACCTTGTAATTAAAATATCGAGATCTGATAACAGTTCTAGGCTTGAAAAAAATAATCTGCCTGTGTACTGGCTGTCCTTTGATCTACTATGCCATTCTATTACTAAAATTACTTATTAGCAATGTAGTTTATTAGAGTCTTGTTTCCTAAACTCATATGGTTATAATAAACCACAACTGCTTCATATATATATATAACCGGAATGAAAATTTCAAGAGAATTGGTAACTTTGATCAGATCGGCTGCCACTATTACATCAGATACATCATACAACTATTTCATAAATTCTACTAATGGGCCAGTTGCAACATGTCTCTAGAGACTTGAACCCATGCAGCTGGGAAGACAAACTGTCCACCAAACCACTTGAGCTAAGATCCTTTGACACAACTGTTTCCCATTTGATGTGATTGTTTGTAGCTATTTTGAAACAGTGTTTTTTCATAAGTCCTAAAATGGTTGAAAAAGACTGTAAGCTCATTTTTCAAACATGTCTCCAGAGACTTGAACCCACGCAGCTGGGAAAACAAACTGTCCACCAAACCAATTGAGTTAAGATACTTTGACACAACTGTTTCCCATTTGATGTGACTGTTTATAGCAATTCTGAAACAGTATTTTTTCATAAAGTCCTAAACTGGTTAACAAAGACTGTATGGTCATTTTTCAAGTGCCTTGATCGGTGCTGAGTGTAAGTTTTGGAACATACCAATGAGTGGGGAAGCAAATTGTACAAGTATCACCTTGTGAAAAACATCTATCATAATGTTACCTGACATCCAAAAGCATCCTCAGGTCTTGCACATTACATTTCAAGCAACCTGGAGTGGATTGTGGGTGGTAAAGAGCCAAATATTGGGGGATGAAACAGGGCAAGATTCCTGTTTTACTTTCGAAAACATCACTGGCTCACATTCATGTTCCACTCTATTCCCTTTCACAGTAGTAGTAGTATTGACACTTTTCTACTCTGTCACCTAACTCGATTGTCAACCCTTGTTGGAGTGTGTATCAAATCGGTGAAAACCGGCAATGATGAAGATAACGATATAACGATTGGTTCTACTCAAACTTATCCTTCAATGTTTTCAGATGCCCATACTAGCAAAGCATAGTTGATGCTATTATTGTGTAAGACATTTGTATATACAAAGGATAAATGCACGTATATACAATGGATAAATACATGCCTTTGCGGTAAATCATTGGTGGTGATGACTTCAACTTCAAAGACCTTAGCATACATTTGGATACCATCGTACCCAAATATCTTTTATGGGAAGGTTTCAGTTGTTGGTAGAGGTTCCTAGGTTGGTGATCAGAAAAATAAAAAAGTCCCTGATGCATATGATGCTGTGGTTGATTGAAGAAGTCTCTGATGAATATGATGCTGTGGTTGGGACGGAGGAGATCATTCAAGCAACATTTGCGTATATGAAGCACAAATGCATGCCTTTGTGGGAAATCATTGATGGCGATGACTTCAACTTCAAAGACCTTAGCATGCATTTATATACCATTTTACCATGAAAAAGTTGTGAGAGGGTCTCAATGCTAATTTTGAAGTGATGGAAGGTTTATTCTAATGCATTCGAAGGACATCTCAAATTTGATAATTTAATAGGCAATTTAATATTTTGTCAATTTTTAAGGTGGGCCTGCCAAGTGTAAGTCTTGGGGCACTTTGGCAGAATAGACAGTCCCACTTTTGGCTTATTATCAAAAGTATTCTGGTGTAAGTGCTGTTCAGCTGGCTATAGTAATTGTACTGCTTCGAAAACTGGAGAAGGGCACACTTGCTGCATAAGCTAGCAAAAAGATTGTCGATAAGGAAGTTGAAAGCATTTTTGCATGTGATATTAGCAATCCAAGCAAGGAAAATGATATTATGGGGTGACTATCTTTGCTTTTCCTTGTATTTAGAGACTAATTCAAATTATGTAAATGTGTGGTCTTCCTAATATTTGACTCATGACTCTTTCAATTCATTTATTAATTTTGTCATAGGGCATATACTAGATGTAAAATGCAAGAAATTTGGCCTTCTATATTGGGAGAATTTTGGAAATCATGCTCGTGAGCTCCAAAAACTTATTAATTGTCGATCCAAATCTGTAGTTACTAGTGCTTCTAGATTTCGAATGTAATTACATTACGGTTAAGAATATACACCCCAAGAAGCAAAAGTCACTGGAATAAAAGATGGGTACACAAACAATTTTGTATGTGCATTGCAATATTTGACTCAATAAATCTTTGGAAGAAAACAAGACATGAGTGTAAAGGTTTAATTCAAATATTGGATTCGATTGTTTTCTTGGTTCAGGACTTGCTTTTATTTGATGTTGTTTCATGCCCATTTTCATAGTTGATCATCAGTAGTCTATAAACTATTGCTATTTGTTATTTAATCTTTTTTAAAGCTTGTATATCTTTTTAATCTCGACATGAAGTCTCTTTTTATTCATGGAAACTTTCCTATCACACCTTCGTTAGCTTAGCTTTGTTTTAGCACTATTGAAGACTTCCAAGAAATCAAACTTTGTTCTAAGAAACAAACATTTCAGGATGGATTTAAGCCTGCAGAGCTACCTTTTTTAGTTTGAAGTAAGCCTCCATAACTTGTTTAGTTTGGTGTCTAAAACGGGCTTTTCACTCGACTGGCAGGTAAACATGTATACGAGTAGTAAACAATTAAATATCACATAGGAAACCTAGTAGTAGTTAACATGTGCAGCAACAATTGGTGCATTTTTAAAATTTAGAAAATCAAGGTCATGGGTCTGGTGATCCATTTAAATCAATGTTTTGAATAACCACCCAAAATTGTTTCTTGAGACGTGGAAAGCAAAATAAATCTCCTAAAATTTGAAAACCTGGCCAAGTTGTAGCCCAGAACCTTATCTCTTAGCCAGGCCAAGATTTCCCTCTCGCTTGCTTATAGCATTAAGTCTTGGCTAATTGATTTTGGAACCTGAGGCTGCACAAAAGACTTAAAGGTAGACCATGGTCTTTTCCATCAAAGCAGATGGGATACAAGAACAGCCAGAGGATAACAGAACTTTTTAAGGTTTCTCCCTTTTTCTCGAGGCTATTAAAAGGTTTATCCCTTTTTCTCGAGGCTATTACATTGAGGTGTGCCGTGTAATGAATCATAGTTTTAAAATCTGACTGGTCTGAACCAGTCAAATCGGCCGGTCAACAATTCTAGGTGGTCAAACCAGCCCATCGAGCTGGTTCAGGGACCAGTTGGTACTGGTTAGGTACCAAACTGCGAGTACAAGAACAGGAGGATAACAAAAAACTTTTTAAGGTTTCACCCTTTTTCTTGAGGCTATTACATTGAGGCATAATGAATCATAGCTTTAAAACCTGGCTGGTTTGAACCAGATATCGATCAAACTGGCGGTTCAGCAAATTCTAGGTGGTCAAACTGACACATTGAAAGGTTTGGGGACTAGCTGGTACCGATTAGGTAACATGACCAGTACCAATTGGTTCGAACTGGTTGGTTCTGTCATAGACCGGCCTGGCTTAGCTAAAGCGCACATAGCAAGGGTGTGGGCCCATGGATTGGGGTTTTGGGTGGTTTCTAAGTAAACCATGGATAGTTCCCCTCCAATTTTTGGCCTCCCAAACTTAGAAAAGCAGGATTGAGCTTCTATTGCCTCACACTTCTTATTTTAAGTTTTTGTGAGCATAAGAGAGCTTGGAGAGTTCTGCAACAACAAATTTGGAGGTTCTTTGTCATCTCGAAGCTGGTTTGGAGCTGTTTAGTGGAGTTGGTATCTTTGGGAGGAGACTTTGGTAGCTATTTTTTATTCCCAGGTATGGTTTCTCTCTTTAAAAATTCTAGATTTGATTTCTGTCCTTTTTAATTTTTTATTTCCCATTTTTTTTAAAAGTGAAAAACCCCTCCTTATAAGCTAAATATGCCTCTTTTTTGTCTTCAAATTTATGATAGGTTTTGCATTTTACTTAGTTGATTTTTTATTTTTATTTTGCAGATCTCTTTCCCTTTAAATTTGAAATTTTATCATCAACCATGGCCGTAAAAGCCAAAGATGATGCATGGGTTCATTATCATATTGTTGAAGAAACTGTTATGCAAATATCACAGACACTCAATCAATGGGGGGGTATTTTTAGGTTGAAACAACACTCAGCTGGTATAAGAGGTCAAGTATCTCCATGTGAAGCACCAAATGAAGTGATAGGGTTATTAGGGCAGAATACATTGCAAAGTTTTTGAAGTTTGAGGAGGCAAAGGCTAGGGAAAATGCTATATAAGCAGGAATTGCAAGGAAGAAGGAACTTGCAGAGGCTATGGCTAGGAGAGGTGCAAGTGGGTTTGATGATTTGAGCTTCAAGACTCCTCTATCCCTTCCACCAATGTCCATAACCCCTTCCGTTATGTTCCTCCCCCTCTTGGAGTTGGGTTTGAGAGTCAAGACAAAGGTAAGTGTAGAAAGAGGATGAATATTAAGAGCTATTTCACACCTTCCCCCATCTCTGCCTCTGCTAGTGCCATTGCCTCCCAACCAAGTGTAGCTCAACCCTCCTCCTTAGGAGAGGTGCAAGTGGGTTTGATGATTTGAGCTTCAAGACTCCTCTATCCCTTCCACCAATGTCCATAACCCCTTCCGTTATGTTCCTCCCCCTCTTGGAGTTGGGTTTGAGAGTCAAGACAAAGGTAAGTGTAGAAAGAGGATGAATATTAAGAGCTATTTCACACCTTCCCCCATCTCTGCCTCTGCTAGTGCCATTGCCTCCCAACCAAGTGTAGCTCAACCCTCCTCCTTAGGAGAGGTGCAAGTGGGTTTGATGATTTGAGCTTCAAGACTCCTCTATCCCTTCCACCAATGTCCATAACCCCTTCCGTTATGTTCCTCCCCCTCTTGGAGTTGGGTTTGAGAGTCAAGACAAAGGTAAGTGTAGAAAGAGGATGAATATTAAGAGCTATTTCACACCTTCCCCCATCTCTGCCTCTGCTAGTGCCATTGCCTCCCAACCAAGTGTAGCTCAACCCTCCTTAGATAACCATTGGAAAAAGCAATGCAAAGAAGTCACTTTTCAATACATTCCTAGATGGTGGTGTGATGCAGATGTCCCTTTACTGATGTCTGTTCACCTTATTACAAAGCTATGTGGGACTCTATTATATCTGCAGGAAAGGGCTTCAAAGGCACTAATATGCATGACTTGAGGGGAACTCTTTTGCAAAGAGAGGTTTTGTCCTTTGGAAAATATTTGACTAAGTTTAAAGAGTCATGGACCAAAACATGTTGTTCCATCATGTCAGATGGATAGACTGATGGAAAGTTAAACAACTACACTATCATAAATTTCCTTCTCTCTTGTCCTCAAGATAATGTTTTTGAAATCAGTTGATGCATCTGATAAAGGGTGAAAGATGCCAACCTCCTAATTGAGCTTTTGGATGAGATGGTTAGAACAGTGGGGGAGTAGAATGTTGTGGGGGTCATCAAAGATAATGCTTCAAACTATGTTTTTGCTGGAAAGATGCTAAAGTCCAAATAAAGGACCATATTTTGGACCCCATGTATTGCACATTGCTTAGATATTATGCTTGAGGACATACACAAAGTGGAGTGGGTACACAATACTGTAGAGCACAAATGCTACAACCACTCATACGTGTTAAGCCTAATGAAGAAAAACATTGGGGGCAAGGAGCTTGTTAGCCCTGCCATCACGAGATTTGCAACTCACTTTCTCACGTTGCAATCTCTCACATCACAACAAAAATTTCAAAAAATGTTTTTAGTGAAGATTGGACTGCATCTTGGTGGGCTCATAGAGCAAATGGAAAAAACACCAAAAATAAAGTTTATGACTAACTTTTGGAAAAAAAACAGCAGAGCTTGTAAAAATTGGCGAGCGCCTTGTTAAGGTGTTGCAGTTGGTGGATGGGGAAAAGTTGGCCATGTTCTACATCTATGAGGCCATGGACCAAGCAAAGGAGCAGGAGCAGATATGGAGAAGCTACAAGGATAAAGTAAGTAAATATGGACCTATTTGGGAGATCATTGATAACAAATGGAACAATCAACTCCATTGTTCTATACATGCAGCTGGATATTTCCGAAACCCAAAGTGTCATTATAAAACTTGGTTAAGAGAAGATCATCTTAGGGAGGTCAAAGATGGGTTGTACAAGTGCTTGGAGTGCGCATGGTCCTTGATAAGAAAATCTGAGCAATTGGAAATACATTGACATATTAGTACCTTCACTAGGGCCACATGTACATTTGACAAAAACTTAGCAATATTGTATTGCAAGGTATGTGGATCAACTAGATAAATAATTCAATTTTTTATTTTTAAGTTCAATTGTTTAAAATTCCCATTGTAAATACTTGTTTTTTAAGCCAAATTTACCATCTAAATTGTTGAACAATGAACTTTAGTTTGTCTTTGCAGTATCTTGGTGGGAATCATTTGACAACCAATGTTCTCAATTGCAAAAGTTTGCAGTTAGAGTTTATAAGCAAACTTGCAGTGCTTCTGGGTGTGAGTGCAATTGGTTTGTCTTTGAGCAGATTCACATGAAGAAGAAAAATCATTTGGAACAAAAATGGTTAAATGATCTTGCCTTCGTGCAATACAACTTTCGGCTAAGGCACAACCAAGTATTGAACAAAAGAGTTGATACAGATCCCTTTGCGTCAGAGAAGATATTCTTCAGAATGGGTGGAGAAGACTCAACCGGTTGAGTTTGATGTTTTGATTTTGATATTGATGCCATGAAGTTAGGGGGGCTTGACCCAAATGCAAATCTGTTACTTGAAGCAAGCGCTGAAGGAAGAGAAACCCCAAGCATGGCACACGGTGAGG
Organism: Pinus taeda; assembly: GCA_000404065.3. Classification (NCBI taxonomy): domain Eukaryota; kingdom Viridiplantae; phylum Streptophyta; class Pinopsida; order Pinales; family Pinaceae; genus Pinus; species Pinus taeda. The sequence goes on along the minus strand of APFE030401492.1, from coordinate 19,983 downwards.
GAAGCAGTAGTCATGCAGTGCGTCCAACTCATGCTTCTAGGTTTGCTAGGCCCAATGTTGTTGCTAGTACTGTTACTGAGGTTGGAGAGGAGTTTGAAGAGTCCTTAGACTCTGAGCCAGATGATGTTTATGTAACCCCTGGTGATGATCCCATGTTTAGTAGTGGTGACGAGTTTGATGAGTGATCAAGTTGATCAATGATTTATAGACTTGTAGTAGGGCAATGGAGTAATAGCTTGAGTTGTAGCATGGCTTTTGGACTCTAGAGGCCATTTAGAGCCTTATTGATGATGCATTTTGTTGATGATGTGTATTGCAGGTGGTGCCATTTTGATATATGCACCCTTACATGGTATATAGATGAGCAAACCTTGCACATTTTGTCTCTAATGGTTTGGGATTTTTTTTCTTTTTACCATTAAAAATTAATTATTTTATATATCATTTTCAATTCAGGTTCATTGAATCCGATTGGATCCTGGTTTGATCCAGTTCCGATTTGAACCCTGGTTTGATAGGTGGCTCAATTCAAAACCTGGTTCCAATTTTTAAAATTATGAACCCTGGTCTGATAGGTGGTCTAATTCAAAACCTGGTTCCGATTTTTAAAATTATGGTTTTGAATAACCTCCCAAAATTGTTTCAAGAGACTTGGAAAGCAAAAGAAATCCCCCTAAAATTTGAAAACCTGGCCAGGCAGTAGCCCAGAACCTTGATCTCTTAGCCAGGCCAAGATTCCCCTCTTGCTTCCCTACAGTATTAATTCTTGGCCAATTGATTTTGGAACCTGAGGCTGCACAAAAGATTTGAAGGTAGTGCATGGTCTTTTACATCTAAGCATATGAAGTACAAGAACAGCCAGATGATAACTTTTTAAGGTTTCATCCTTTTTCTTGAGGCCCCCACATTGAGCCATAATGAACTAGCAGTACAGTAATCATCCTTTCAATATCTCACAACACAGATGGGGCAATTTCAAGGCACCCATCTTTTGAGATTGTGCATAATAAACAAGCACAACGTATGATGGGTTGTAACTGCAACCAATATTAAAGAACATTTTGGAACATAGGTTATGCAAGGTGTGACGCTGGATCATTTGAAGCAAAATGTACCACGCATTAAGTTATTGCAACCAATATTAAACAACATTTTGGAGCGTAAACTATGCAAGGTGTGATACTGGGTCATTTAAAGAACAAGTTGATGCTGCAAGGATGGAACAAATTGATGTTACGAGGATGTCTTAGAAATACTTTGCTATTCGAAATCTAGAGCTATCAGAGGTGGCAATTGTCGCAGAAATGCTAAAGCATCCACATGATTGAAAAGCTGGTTTCCTTGAATTTATTAAAACAATGAATCAAGAAAAGCACAAGTACACAGATTGTTTTGAATGGATAAGGTCACAAGTTGCTTTTGACAACCCTTAAATCCAGAATCTGAAAGTTAGCATCGAGTAGAAGTCAAGGCATCTAAATTTAATTTGGTTGTTATTTTTGCCATCAATAAAATTTTAACTTTGCAGTAAGTTTCATCCCTTTGTCTTTGGCACATTGTGCAGCTGAGATACCCAATGAGCAATTGACATCATAAAGGCATCTTACACAGAATTCTTGTCAGTATGAGGTACGTACACCTTATCAAAGGTTGTCGTGCAGGATAGATGGTAGCCATTAGGGTGAACAGAGTGCATAAGTGATTCACATGTAAATTAATATGGGAGAGCACCGCATATTTTTCATAAGAAACTGAGAAAGCGATAGAGCAAACAGTTCTTACTTTCTCAATATTTACGGACCTTTATAGATGGTAGTCAGTAGGGTTAACAGAGTGCATAAGTAGACTTGTAAATTAATATGGGAGAGCACCGCATATATTTCATAAGAAGCTGAGAAAGTGATATAGTACACAGCTCTTTTCAAAATTTACTGCCCTTTTTGAATTCTAAGATGGCCCATAGGATCTCAACTCACATGGAATGCTAAAAATATTACTCACAGGCTTGCAAGTCGGAGAGAGTGCTTACAAGCTCATGGAATTTCAAGTCAGAGAGAGAATGCTAAGAATGCGTACCTCAAAACTTTTTAAAACGAGTGCTAATGCTAAGAATATGTAGATCAAAACTGAGGAGTGCTAATGCTAAGAACATGTACATCAAAACTTTTTAAAACGAGGAGTGCTAATATTCTCTGGAGCTCAAAGAATTTCAATAATCAGATAGATCGTTATATTTCGAAAATGAGAGAGCATTAGATAGTGTAGCTCATAGAATTTCAAAACTGGGAAGTGGTAATGTTTTCTATAGCTAAAAGAATTTAAAAAATCAGAGCTGAGAGAGCATTAGATAGTGTAGCTCATAGAATTTCAAAACTGGGAAGTGGTAATGTTCTCTATAGCTAAAAGAACTTAAAAAATCAGAGCGTGCTACTAGTCTGCGTAGCTCATATAAATTCAACTAGGAGAGTACTAAAAGTTTCTCCTGATATAGTCAGGAAATCCAAAAAAAGATGGAGAAAGGGTAGTAGATAGACTTCAGTAAAAAAAACTTTTTCCCAATGCTCGTGAGGAAGAAAATATTGTTAATTCTGAAAAATGATGTTAATGCAACCATAACATGAGAAATGGCGATTGAAAATTAGACACTGAATTTACCAATACTGTAATGCAGCACAATGAACTTTAGACAGACTTATTTCCGCACTGCAGAAGTAAAATCAGAATCGTTCAATCTTTCTAAAGAATCCAGCACCTATGATAAACTATTAGTGTCCAATGAAATCTACAAACTACAACACAGCAAATTTTCAACAGGACGGATCTAATGACAAGCAACCGTAGGTAATTACAAGCGAATATTCATGTACTAAACTACATAGGCATCCAGAAACAATAAAAAGTCTAGTGCCTAGTAAAATCTTATGAAATTTAATTTTACAAACATAAAATTTAATTTCACAAACGTAAATGCCTGTTGCTCGTACATTCACAGGCATACAAACGGACATCAAATACAATGTACAAAATTCTAAAAAATTACAATTTTTCTTAACGCAACGCAATTCTGAACACCTTCGCATTCAAATTCTGAAATTACAGAGGCAAACTTTCAAATAATAAGCTGCATAAAATTGAAATCATCGAGAAATTGTAACTGCCTTTTGCCTGCACTATTCGATAGGCCAGATCTATTCACAAGCATACAAACGGACATCAAATATAATTTACAAAAATCTTAAAAAGTACAGTTTTTTTTTTAACGCAACCGAATTCTGAACTCCTTCCCATACAAAGCCTGTAATTAAAGACGCAAACTTTCAAATAATAAGCTGCAAATGAAATCATCGAAAAAATGTAGAAAACATACAGAAACAAAAGTCCAGTGTCTAATCAGATCTGGGAATTTTATTTTTGATAAACCTAGGCGCCTGCAGTCGGCAATATTCCGCAAGCCGGATTTATTTACAGCCAGTAGGATACAAACGGCCAGCGAGGGATAAATGTACAAAAAATCTCCGAAAGGGAATACAATTTTTTTACAGCAGCCATACTCTAAACACCTTTGTACACAAAGCCGTTCTTCACCGCGGCAAATTTTCATTCTTTCATTTGCAATCAAAGATTAAAATGATAAAATTGTATAAAACCACTAATTTCGCCAGGGTTGGAACTGAGACCGTAACCTTTGGCCGTCGTCTCAGCCGCCAGGGTTTGGATCACAGAAGCCGCAAATTTGAGCCTCCTTTAGAAATCCGCGTCGAGCCGGAACTCCGGCTGTTGCTCGCCGCCACACCGCAACCCCAGCCGCGGCGGCGCTCTTAGCACAGATAAAACCTCCCCGCCTCCGCTGAATTTATCGAGAATCGCCTCGCCGAGGCATTTTTTGACCTCCTCCTTCAAAATTTCGATATTTCTCCTCCACGTCGCCTCTTGCGCTTCCTCGATCCGCTGAATTTCCTCCTCGCAGAGAGCGCTGAGGCCGGCGAGGCAGAAGAACTCGGCCTCCTCCTGAAGTTCTCGCAGCAGGCCGACGTCCTTTAGCCAGACAGTGCCGCTGCGGAGATAATTCAAGACGTGCGCAAACCTCTGGCCGTCCCTGTCGATTCTGATGACGGAATTCTTGTTATTCTTATCATCCTTTCCCCAGTGGCGGAGCACCAGAGCAGCGAGCATGGATTTCCGGTCCGCACACAGCGTCTGACGCGAGGTTTCGAACACTTGACCTCCCACCCGCAGCACCACCCAGTCGTTCTCGTCCCTGCCATTTCTTGGCTCTTCGTACCAGTCGGGAAAGGTAGCCTGCGTCATCGAGTGCATTGAATTCCCCGATCAAATCTAATTCGTCTGTTCCTGTGTTATAGACAGAGTTAATGTGATACGAACCAGGGACTGAACGTGGAGAGAGACACGTAAACCTCCTGAGAGTGACTTAAAAGCCAAGCATCACAGGTTTCTCGAACCCGAAGGAAAGCATCGGGAATACTCTTTTCATCTTTTTCGGGAATTTATATCCCTACATTTCTTTTAATGATGCAGAGCAGAAGAGATTCTGGTTCGTTGGGTTCGTTGCTGCCTACCTTTGAATCTGGTCAACGAAATGTCTGAGTGGACAACGGTTTTCTTTGGTTTTAAATGAAATATCAATTATTTTATTTTTTATTTATTTTTACTTTGGAATTTTGAATGTTACGGTTTATGTCAAGACTGTGATAGTCCATTCAACTCATGGGCTTAGATTTTCCTCAAATTATCGGATCTCTCATCGTTTATTTTTTATTATTTTAAAATCATTTATTTATATATAAATATTATTTAGATTTGTTTCCCAAATTTGTTATTATCTTTATGGTATTTGTTTGTTTGCAAAGATATATTTAATATTTATTTTAAGTATGTTATAGTTAGAATTGTGTATATACTTGTATTTCTGTTAAGGTAGCTTTTATTTTGTTTGTTTCGTTGGCAAAGATACTGCAATTTTTAAACGAATTTAGATATTAAATTATGATAATAATTATATATATAAAATAATTTTTTGTTTTTTGTTTTTAATGTGGTTGATGGATGGTGTGATTGTTATGTTTATAAAATATTTATATTAGGTAGATTTATTTGAAGGGATCACTTTTTGGGAGCTTAATTATTGAGCTTGACTTTAAGAGTGTAGAGAGAATTGACCTCATGACTTTTCAATAGTAAAGGTGTTTTAACGAGGTGGACTCAACAAATTGATCTAACTCTCTGGGCTATTGAATTATGATATGTTCTTTTATTTTTATTTTTTTCGTGGAGAAAAAACTTGTAATCTTTGTTAAAGAAAATAAAAATTACATTATGTAGATATGCCATGTGTATATGCAATCTTGAGCCAAAACATGTCCGATACAAAATACCAGATACAGGGCTTGCAAGCCCACTGAATTGTTGAAAAATCTAGGGGCAACAGTATAGGTGATTTCTCTAGCTTATGATAATTGCTTGTGAATACTTTTTATTTTTCTTGATTAGATTTCTTTAGCTTGATTATTATTGTGTTCTCTTCATCAAACAACTACCAACACATAATGAATAATGAGACAAAGGACACAAAATATAGGCGATCAACTAGGGCCAAAACCTCTCCAATCTTGAGAGAAAAACCCACATAATTCTTATTATAGATTCTTAAATTGACGAATTCCAAGACTTAGACCTTTGACCAACAACCACTCCAAGACCAAGTCAATTCTTGCTTCAAGTCAAATTCAACTTCTTCTCTTTTGTCCTTAACTCCCAGTGCTGTAACCCTAGTTTGAAATCTTCAACCTTCCTTCCTGAAATTTTTGGCCTCCTATAATTGATTGTATTCTTTCCACGTGTGACAAAATTTAGGGTAATTTTAGCTCTCCTTCTCCTTTACTTGGCTAGAGTTAGCTTCCTTGTGACTTTGACCTTCAAGATAGATTCCTTCCTTGTCTTATTTTGGCTCCCTTCTGGTGTTTGTATTTCAAACTTGTTGCAGAGAGATAAACTCTAGTCTCCTCGCACGTGTGAACTTAAAATGAGAACTCAAAACTTCTCGGTCTTCTCTCTCCTCTTCTTTGCTTATCCAATAGGTTTCTAACTCGTACTTCTGTCTTTCATTTGCTTGCTTGAATGAATGAATGATTTGGGTGAGACTGAGTGCTCTATATATTGGCTTCACTCCCATGCTTTGAGGTCGATTTGTCTTTATCTTTAGGCCGACACGATCTTTTGCTAGGTTGACTTGATTGTAGCATCTTGACAAAGTCTTGGAGGGTTCCTTGACTTGACATTGACTCAAATAATTTTTACACAATATGTAACTTGCCCGAAGGGGTCCCTTATACATGACAATGACTTGAGGATTCAATGACAAATCCTAAGAGCTCACAATGGGAGCTAGGCCTAAAAATAAATTTACTTGAGCATGAAATCCATGCCTCAAGATTTGTTGAAGAAAACGTAACTAGGTTCGGTTTTCATTATGACATGTAAAATATAATATTATGACAAGAGACATTTATTGTTCCTTGCATCATGTGTTTCATGAGCAAGATGTATTTACCATAGGACAAAGACATCTTCTTGATGTCTTTAGGATTTTGTGTCTTAAACATAAGTATTATTACAGTGATGTCAAAGGATTTATGCTTCAATAAAATTAGTGTCACTATCCCTTGCAAGTCGGCTAAAATGAAAAACAGAGTGATCTCCTTGATAAGTCGACGTGACTTATGGCTCACATGTTAGCCTAATGGATGTCAACGATGACCTATATGTATAACGCATGGAGTGACATTTCAAGGATAACACTTCGGATTGATTTTGGAAGAGGAAAAGCGAAGGTGAAGTACACAAAACCACAGTCTCTTGGTGAAGAAGCATTCACTGTCTCTCGGTGAAGTCTACATAGAACTACAGTCCCTTGGTTAGGCATCCATAGTTTCTCGGTGAGATATATATATTCTCTCGGTGAAGTCTACACAGAACTACAGTCTTTCGGTTATGCATCCACAATCTCTCGGTGAGGCATACATATTCTCTCGGTGAAGTCTACACAGAACCACAATGACTTGGTGAAATTCGGATACAAGTTTGTCTCATGATAAAGTCTGCCTTTCAGTGAAGTTCGGATGATCTAGCTAAGAATCAATGGATGGTGACAAAAAGGCGAATGTATAAGGAGGCCGAAGTTAGAAAGAGTACAATGTCATAAAGACAAAAAGACTGTGAAACAAAGACTGTATAGTGCAAGGGATAGTGACAAGCGTATTGAAGGTAATCCTTAGTCAAAAGTTTTGTCAAGGGTCTTGGTATTCATCTACTAGACATCTATAAGAAGAGATTCTATGGTTTTACTCTCAAGAGGAGAGGTTTTGCCCTGGCTTGGAGCCAACATACTGTGCACTTGTTCTACTATTGATCTTTTGTTTTGATAACCATTTGATGAAAGCACTAACGTAACGAAGATAAGCATATTAAAGAAGAAAGACAACACAAACATTATCAATAAGTTAAAGAAGAATCTCTAAGTCATAATTTGCCCTAGATTCTTCAACAAGATCAATATTATTATTATTATTATTTTTTTTTTACATAAAATACATAAAATTATGATTATATATGTCATTATGAAGACCGGCCCTAGTTACATATTTCAACATGAATAACCCCAAGAATTGCACCATAAAAGGCCCAACAATAGCCATCCAATAGAATCATAAAACTTGTCAACAAAACTTAGTAAGGATGGTGCAAAGCCTATAGGTATGGCCCGTTAATAGACCATGTTGAAACCTCGAAAGGAGTAGCAAGGCTCCGAAGAAAAATGTGACAACTCTAGAGAAATGGTTGGTGAACTCCATCGCCAACACTAGAGAGAAGTTGTTGGACAAATAACAAAAATAAAAAAGGGTTGCTACGCCCAAATGAAAGCTCGTAGTAGCCAATATTCCAGAGATAAATCTCCAGGCACAAAGAAATTACTGCCGAGAAGAAAGACAAACCCGCTTCAAGAACCTTGATCATTGGTAGGCAAACTTCCGGTGACAAAAGAATGGGGCACAGGGCCCAAGACAAGGAGTCGGCATCAAAGCTTAGACGATTAGGCGAGTGAATGCTTCAATGTCAAGAATGTGGACGACAGTGAGCAAGACCCCATGTCAACCTGAAAGCCAACCACACTGCTAAAGAAAACTTGGAAATACATAGATGCCCACTAGAGAAGATGAAGAAAACATCGACTCCTTAAAAACAATGAAAGCATGGACTAGGGAGTGAGGATGGCTAAGGTTCCAACTACCCCGCCCCCCACTCCATGCACAAAAACCACTTACAAGTGAGATAAAAAAAGATATATAAGACTATTAGTAGTAAAGGAGAAGGGATTCTACAAAAAAATCAGCAAAGAAGGCTCACTCATTTGCAACACCTGCCGTTAGGGTTTTCTCTGTGCCTCCTAATACTTCTCCTTCCTTCCAAATGAAACTATTTTAAGTTAAGAGAAAGCTAAGAGGCCTACTCTATTCAACCAAGCATCTTCCAGCAATTATGATATGTTAATATATCAAAATATTTATAAGATATTTATTCTTATACATAAATGATATGTTAATATATCAAAATATTTATAAGATATTTGTTAAGCAAGTTTTTTTGGTAGAAATCACATAAGAGAAATTTTTGGCCAACGTGTTTCGAGCCAACAAGTGTGGTTTATTTTCAAGACTAGATGAAGAGACAGAACATGGCAAAGGCTTAAATAGAGAGCTATGTAGAGACATAATTTCAAGTAACAATTATATTTGAACAATAATATTTAAATTATTATATTAATTTATTAATATATTAAAAGCAAATTACTATTAAGTAACAACTATATTAAACGGCTAGTTTTTGAAAATAATATTTAAATAATGATATTAGTTTATTAAAAAATATTAATAGGAAACGGTTATATTAAATGGCTAGTTTTTTGAAAAATAATATTTAAATTAATTTATTAAAATCAAAATATATATATATATATATATATATATTATATATATATATATATATATATATATATATATAATTTTATTTGGTAGGTAAGCACTTATGCGGGATTTGAACCAGTGACTTATGGCAAGGAGTGCTTTAATAGCGCACCTATTCATCGTCAATCCAAAAACCCCATGGGTTATTAAAACCAAATATTACTAGTTTTTGAAAAATAATATTTAAATAATGATATTAATTTATTAAAAAACATTAATAAGTACGCTATATTAAACAACTATATATAAGATATTTGATATATCAAAATATTTGTTCATATACTTAAATTCGTATTTTAGAAATAGAAAATACTAAATTTAAATAAAAAAATATGTGTTTAATTTTTTATTTTTATTTTTATTTTTTATATTGGATAATAAGAATAAGATAAATTACACTAATTAATTAGTATTGATTGGGGATTCACATTCTTCATCAGGCAAGATATAGTTGAAGATATGGATATTAGGCTTTCTTCCTCATGAAATAGCTGTACTTGAAAACTATGGATATTAGGCTTTCTTCCTCATGAAATAGCAGCTGTACTTGAAAACTCTCTAAGTAAGTGGAATAAAGAGATTTAATGGAATGGCTACATTTTAACTCCAATAAGATATTTGTTCTCTTTATAAAACTCAATACTCAACAACCCGCTTTCTAATTTAGTGTCTTTTTCACGAGGTGGGAAAGCTAAATAAAAAATTTGATTGATATTTGTTCCCTTTATAAAACTCAACAACCCGCCTTCTAATTTAGTGTCTTTCTCATGGGGTGGGAAAGCTAAATAAAAAATATGATTGAGAGAAATTACATATATATAATTACAAGATTTTGGATCTATAATATACTATATATTTAATGATATATTTTGAATTTATAATAATAATAATAATAATATCCATTTTTAAGGTCACAGTCAAGCCAGATATCAAATTGGTGTATGAGACCCTCTTGTTTGTGGGATAAGGGACCCATCTTCGGGGAACGATTTGACTGCTTGACTGCTAAGTCTACGAAAGCATACATACTCTACTCCCCTTTGGTTTTGAACCTGTGACCTCTTAGGAGGAAACACATGCTCTTAACCATTAGACCCACTCAAGCTGTATAGTAATGTATTTGTGAGTTTATTATTATTATTATTATTTATTTATTGTTTTAAAATATTATTATATATAAATTAAAGATTTTATAAGGAAAAATAAAATTGTTGATAATTTTAAAAAAGAATTAGAAATATTAATATGTCAATGTTAGTTATTGTTAATTATATTATTGCGAAAAGAAACTAATCTATTGAAAGTTAAAAATATATGTTAATAGGCTAAATGAAACTTCAAATATTTGATAAAGTGACTAGAACAAACTTTAGGAGCTTGTGAGTGTTAGAGCTATAGGCTTACAACTTTATTGTAGATTATCATTTGTATGGAACAAATTAAAATATATCATAAAAAACCATTTGTCGACGCATTTCGAACCAACTAGTGGTTCATCGACAGGACAAGTTGAAGAAACAGATCCAGCGTAGCATGTTAAATAGTCTGAGCAGAGATTCCAACAGCTAATTTAACGACTAGATTTGACTAAAGGACCCAGGTCAAAATTAATTTAATCTTGTTAATATTTTAATATTATTATTAATAATTT